>SJYC01022204.1:0-21408 GCA_006408675.1 Madoqua kirkii | reverse complement strand
AGTTATTGGAGAATAGTTTTATATTAAGTTTGATTTCATTCCTGATAACTTAATTGTTATGCTGATTTGTTTATAATATTGAAATTACCTCTCAGCTCAGTCAGTAATGATTTATTTTGATATTACAAAAAGTCATTAAAGGTAAGATAATACTCCTTCTTCTATTACTTTGCTGCTTTCCTAAAGATAATTGCCTTAGGATTTATAGTCCTCTTATTCCTAAAATAAGAACATTTTTCCACACACAACTATTTGCCTAGATCTAATAAAATATTATCTACAGGACTTTTTTTTTCTGAAGAAAGAAGTATACTTGAACATTTTCACTCTGAATTTAATCCCTACTGCAAATGACAAAGGTTGTCAGCGTGAAGATAGGGAGCTGGCACAGTGGGCTGAGTATTACCATTTAGTGCTTCGGCATGGAATGACTTGGGTATAGTTGGAATAGTTAGAATATTGCATGGGGATATGCATCTAAGTTTCTTTTCTGTTGTAAAGGCTGCTGAAAAGACTTCTACCTAGATATACAAAATTACCACATTACCCCTGAATGGTTGAGATAGCAGATGCTGTCAGGGCCTCAGCCATCTTTTCTCAGCCTTAACCATTTTACTGCATGCTGGATCAACTTCAGATGTCAGAAATGGCAACTCAGGGCTTCCTCTGGCAACTTGAGTCAACTCTGCCCTTGCCAGAGGTACCAGGAAATTCATGCCACCTAGAAGCAGTCTTGAACAATGGCTGATAGGAACAGCTGAATAAATAAATGCCTTGGCCCCTTTGCCCCTTGGATAGTGTGACACTGAGGTGTGTGTTCTACACCATTTCCCATAGTTACCAGTGGAACTGAGCTCACATTGTGCCCAGTACTGACTTCATGGGGCTTCCTTGGTGGCTCAGATGGTAAAGAATCTGCCTGCAATGTAGGAGACTTGGGTTAGACCCTTGGGTTGGGAAGATCCCCTAGAAGAGAGCATGGCAACCCACTCTGGTATTCTTGCCTGGAGAATCCCCATTGACAGAGGTGGGATACAGTCATGGTGTTGCAAAGAGTCAGACATGACTGAGCAACTAAGCACAGCACAGTGACTTCATGATCGTGCCCTTTTTATTGCCTTTCTTTTCTTCCTTGTCTCACTTCTTCACTCTGTTTCTGCTATTTTCTGGATCACTTTCAAAAAGCTACTTTCATTCAAATCTTTGACTCAGAGTTGGCATCTTGGGCAATCCAAACTGAAACAGTTGGGAATCTAGAGACTGTTGGTACAATTATGTTTAGGGAGGGAGGGTAACAGCTAGAGTCGATAAAGGGATCATGGGAGGATGATGATGAGTGACCTTATGGGTTCACAACATAACAACTATTCAAGAAGTTTGTAGTGACATCAAGGGGGAAGGCTTTCTGCTTTGAAATAAAGGTGCAGGAGAATAGGTAACAGTTCGTGCAGCTGAAAGAGAGCACTTGAAGGGCAGGAAAAAAGTTTGAACTTGGCAGTGGCAAATGAAGGCATGGCAACAAAAGTTCTCTCCTTTCCTTACTTATGTTCAGTTCAGTTCAGTCATTCAGTCATGGCCGACTCTTAGCAACCCCATGGACTGCAGCATGCCAGGCTTCCCTGTGCATTACCAACTCCTGGAGCTTGCTCAAACTCATGTCGATCGAGTCAGTGATGCCATCCAACAATCTCATCTTTTGTTGTCCCCCCACTTCTCCTGCCTTCAATCTTTCCCAGCATCAGGGTCTTCTCTAATCAATCAGCTCTTCTCATCAGGTGAAGCGTCAGCATCAGTCCTTCCAATGAATATTCAGGGCTGATTTCCTTTAGAATGGACTTGTTTGATCTCCTTGCAGTCCGAAGGACTCTCAAGAGTCTTCTCCAACATCACTGTTCAAAGGCATCAATTCTTTGGCATTCAGTTTTCTTTATGGTCCAATTCTCACATCCATACATGACTATTGGAAAAACCATATCTTTAACTAGATGGAACTTTGTTGACAAAGTAATGTCTCTGCTTTTTAATATGCTGTCTAGGTTGGTGGTAGCTTTTCTTCCAAGGAGCAAGCATCTTTTAATTTCTCCTTATGTTATTGCCACCCCTTAGAAGGCAGGACCAGGATTTTATTATTAGATTTCTGTGTATCTCCTCCCTACTATGTGATTTAAAAAACAAACATGGGTAGATCATTATGGTGGGAATGAGAAACCTGAAGTTAGTTAGTGTTCCCAGTTAAGACACATAGAGTAGCACTAGAAGAGGGAATTGACATATTTTATAATTGAACTGCCAGGTTCACACTTAGCTATAATTCATTCACAGATAAGTATGTCTTGTTAACCAAATTATGTTGACTCTCTTGGAGAGCTGGTGTGAGATCTTTCCTGTTTCCTGTCTTCATGTGGTTTTACAGTCTCATGACAGACCATTAGCGTGATGAAAGATTGATTATTGTCTTAGGTACCGAACTGTAATTTGGCCCCATTTTCATTTTTCTTTTTCATCAGCTGCAGAATCATATGCATTTATCAAAATGGGTGTCATCTGTTTTGAAATTCATGAAGTTAGATTGCACACTTGTCAAACATTTTTTTACTGGCATTGACAAAAACCTCAACATCAAGCTTTACTTAAGCTGTTTAGAAATAGAGATGTCCAGGTGAAAGAATGGTGGAATCAAAATGAAAGACTATGGGCTAGGAGGGCTCATTCATTCTATCACCGTCTCTGAATGCATTCAGCAAATTGCCAAACATGGACTGAAGCCTAAGGCTGACTCATTCACTGAAAATTAGTGCCTACAGTGCTCAACACTGTACTAGGTAGGCACTGGAAACAGCAGCAACAACATAGGCCAAGTCTCTTTCCTCATAGCATTTATATTCTAAAGAGTTTATGTGGGATAAAAGAAAGGGACTATTTAGCCCTTATCCTCAAGGATCCAATAATCTACTTGGAAGGAAACAAGCAAATGCACTGAGTGAAAATTTCAAAACAATGCAGAGATGGATCCAATGAGCAAAGGATGCATTTCAGATGGAGTTGATGAAGACAAGCACAGTAGAAAATGACTCCACACTGTTTTGCCAGAGACTGGCTTATGATCCTCCTCCAGGAAGTCACTTAACTGCTTCTGTTTCCCAGAACAGTGCCCTAGGGACAGTTTTGCTGCTGATTAGAACCTCTGATACATGACAAAGGCCATTCACACTGAATAATCTGGAAGAACAGCAATCTCTGAATGCGACTCTAAAAAACTATAGTTAATTGGACATGGAGAACAGACTGTGCACAAGGGCAAGGGGGAAGAAGGAGAGGGTGAGATGAATGGAGAGAGCAGCATGGAAGCATATACACTCCCACATGTAGAATAGATAGGCAGCGGAAATTTGCTGTATGATGCAGGAAGCGCCTACTGGGGCTCTGTAACAACCTAGAGCGGTGGGATGGGGTACGAAAGGGTGGGAGGTGGGAGGGAGGTTCAAGAAGGAGGGGCCATAGGTACACCTATGGCCGATTCATGTTGATGTATGGCAGAAACAAACACAATATTGTAAAG
Source organism: Madoqua kirkii (assembly GCA_006408675.1). Classification (NCBI taxonomy): domain Eukaryota; kingdom Metazoa; phylum Chordata; class Mammalia; order Artiodactyla; family Bovidae; genus Madoqua; species Madoqua kirkii. The sequence goes on along the minus strand of SJYC01022204.1, from coordinate 17,849 downwards.
CAATTACCAGACAATTAAAAATAATTTAAAAATCTACAGTGAGTATTATATTAAATAGTGATGTGTGTGTTCCTTTAAAATTAACAAGATTGTTTCCATTGCAGTTAATGTAGTGTTATAAACAATACTTCAAATGAGGAAGAGTAAGATGATTTTAAGAATCAAAAGGAGGAAGCTAAACTGCCATTTGTTTCAGAAAGTCTAGTTGCTTCCATAGATGTTGTGATCCACACAGTCAAAGGCTTTGGCATAGTCAATGAAGAAGAACTAGATTTTTTCTGGAACTCTCTTGCTTTTTTGATGATCCAATGGATGTTAGCAATTTGACCATCTTACCTGCCTCCTGAGAAATCTGTAGGTCAGGAAGCAACAGTTAGAACTGGACAGGGAACAACAGACTGGTTTCAAATAGGGAAAGGGGTACATCAAGGCTGTATACTGTCACCTTGCTTATATACGCAGAATACATCATGTGAAATGCCAGGCTGGATGAAACATAAGCTGGAATCAAGATTGCAAGAAGAAATAACAATAAACTCAGATATGCAGATGAAACCAACCTTATGGCAGAAAGCAAAGAAGAACTAAAGAGTCTCTTGATGAAAGTTAAAGTGGAGAGTGAAAAAGTTTGCTTAAAACTCAACATTTAGAAAACTAAGATCATGGCATTTGGTCCTATCACTTCATGGCAAATAGATGAGGAAACCATGAGAGACTTTAATTTTGGGGGCTCCAAAATCACTGCAGATGGTGACTGTAGGCACGAAATTAAAAGACACTTGCTCCTTGGAAGAAACGCTATGACCAACCTGGAGAGCATATTAAAAAGCAGAGACATTACTTTGCCAACAAAAGCCTGTCTAGTCAAAGCTATGGTTTTTCCAGTAGTTATGTGCGGCTGTGAGAGTTGGACTATAAAGAAAGCTGAGCGCTGAAGAATTAATGCTTTTGAACTGTGGTGTTTGAGAGTCCCTTGGACTGCAGGAGATCCAACCAGTCCATCCTAAAGGAAATCAGTCCTGAATATTCACTGGAAGGACTGATGTTGAAGTGGAAACTCCAATACTTTGGCCACCTGATGAGAAGAACTGACACACTGGAAAAGTCCGTGATGCTGGGAAAGACTGAAAGTGGGAGAAGAAGGGGATGATAGAGGATGAGATGGTTGGATGACATCATTGACTCGATGAACATGAATTTTGAGTAAGCTCTGGGAATTGGTGATGGACAGGGAAGCCTAGAGTGCTGCAGTCCACAGGGGTGTAAAGAGTTGGACATGACTGAGTGACTGAACTGAACTGAGCTGCTTCCATAGAAAATTCAAGAGACTAAAAAAGCTATTAAAATTATTAAGAAATTTCAACAAGTTTATGGGTAAAAATAAAATTTAAAAATCAATAATATTCTAATACATCAGCAACAGCCAATTAGAAAATATAATTTTAAGAATGCAATTCTTAAAAAAGAATGCAATTCATAAAAGTAACAAATGCTTATCTATAAATGAATTTGATAAAAAAAATATATATACCTAAATGTAGAAAACTAGGTGCAGAGCACTGTAAGTTTGTGAATATTTTGATAAAAATCCCAACAGTTTAGTGGTGTGTCTTTTGATAAAATGATCTTAAAATGCAAACAGATATAAAATAGGTAACTAATGAGAGCTTGCTGTATAGGACAGGGAACTTTACTCAGTACTCTGTAATGGCCTGTATGGAAAAAGAATTTTAAAAAGAGTAGATATATGTATATGTATAACTGATTCACTTTCCTGTACACCTAAAACTAACACAACATTGTAAATTGACTATACTACTACTACTAAGTCACTTCAGTAGTGTCCGACTCTGTGCGACCCATAGACAGTAGCCCACCAGGCTCCTCCGTCCATGGGATTTCCCAGGCAAGAGTACTGGAGTGGGGTGCCATTGACTATACTACAATAAAAATTTTTAAAAATTCAGACAGGATAGTAAAAAGTCAGAGACATGAAGACACTTTAACAAAAATAAAAGCAAAATGGAAAAAATAGCCCCTCTCTATATATATCTATATCTATCTATCTATCTATATGGTTTTTCTGGTGGCTCAGTTGGTAAACAATCTGCCTGCAATGCTGGAGACCCAGGTTCAATCCCTGGGTTGGGAAAATCCCCTGCAGTAGGAAATGGCAATCCACTCCAGTATTCTTGCCTTCAAAATCCCATGGACAGGGGAGCTTGACGGGCTACAAACTATACTACAATAAAAATTTTTAAAAATTCAGACAGGATAGTAAAAAGTCAGAGACATGAAGACACTTTAACAAAAATAAAAGCAAAATGGAAAAAATAGCCCCTCTCTATATATATCTATATCTATCTATCTATCTATATGGTTTTTCTGGTGGCTCAGTTGGTAAACAATCTGCCTGCAATGCTGGAGACCCAGGTTCAATCCCTGGGTTGGGAAAATCCCCTGCAGTAGGAAATGGCAATCCACTCCAGTATTCTTGCCTTCAAAATCCCATGGACAGGGGAGCTTGACGGGCTACAGTCCATGGGGTAGCAGAGTTGGATATGACTTAGTGACTAAACCACTATAAATGTACATTGCATCAAATTTAGCATCTTATTCATTTTAAGTTCAATGGCAAACCATCACCACCCTTCACTTTCAGAATTCTTTCCATCTTGCACAACTGAAACTTTGTGTCCATTAAACAATAGCAGTGCTGTTTAATTTGGATAAAAACAGTTTTATCTAGAGTATTGAACATTTCAAATTATGGTCTTTCTTCCCTCCCTGCCACCATTTCCTTCCTCCCTTCCTTCTTTCCTCCTTCCTTCCCTCCCACCTATCCTCCCTTCCAACACAGTGAGAAATGTCCTTGCAGCTTCTTCAGATAGTTTAACATAATGGAAATTGTGGTGGTTTTCTTGATTGACTAAACTAGCCACTACTTAAAAGGAAGGGGCTTTGGATGGACTTCTCACCAGTATCCTTAATGTCTTTGCAGTGGACTGAATGCTTGTGTACCCCCATGGCCAAATTTTTATATTAAAATGATAACCCCCAGTGTGATGATAATAGAAGATGGAGCCTGTAGGAGGTGATTATGGGTCTTGAGACTGGAGCTCTCATGAATGAGATTAATATCCTTATAAAAAGAATCCTAGAGAGCTCTTTCCCTCTACCATGTGAGGATATATCAGTTGGCAGTCTGCAATCCAGAAGAGGGCTCTTACCAGAACCTGACTATGCTGGCTCCTCGATCTAGAACTTTCAGCCTCCAGAACTGTGAGAAACAAATTTCTATCATACCACTCCAGTATTCTTGCCTGGAAAATCCCATGGATGGAGGAGCCTGGTTGGCTATTGTCCATGGGGTTGCAAAGAGTCGGACACGACTGAGCAACTTCACTATCACAAAAGCCACTCAGTCTGTGATATTTTGCTTTAACAGCCTGAACTGATTAAAACAGTCTTTATACACTGCTAGGACTTTCTCTTTAATTATAAGAAATTTTGCCACTGATCTTTTTCAAATTACTAGCATGCTACAAAAAATCAGATATGAACAAACATGAATTCCATATAATACTACAAATTTTGTTTGCACTGAATATGTTAAACAAATATAAGCTTTAATAGAGTGTACAGTATAAAAGTATATGTAAGCAAGATGCTGAAATGGGATATAGTCTCAGTTCTGACTGAGACTCCAGGACAGTAGAGGAAATGAGGGGCTAGACTAGTGAAGCAATTCCAACTTATAAAAACATTTGAAGAAAATGAGCGAGTTGGATATTAGCTCATTCTTTAGAGAACACTGCTGGGCATTGTATGTGCCCTGTTACCATGGAAAAAGGGGGTGGCCCTTGCCCATCACCTCAAGTCTCTTTTGAGAAAGCCATCAGTGAGACTACTTCCAGATTTTAGTATGTCGCCCTCTGGAGTTTGGGAGGTGCTGTAGACGTATATATTATACTTGTGAGGAATCTAGAGTTCCAGAGACTTTGAGAACCAATATATGGACACCAAAAGGGAAAGGAGAGGTGAAAGGAATTGGGAAATTGGTATTGACACATATGCACAATCAATACTATATGTGAACTAGATAGCTAAGGAGAACCTACTGAATAGCACAGGGAACTCTACTTAATGCCCTGTGGTGACCTGAATGGGAAGGAAATCCAAAAATTAGGGGATATACGTATATATATAGCTGATTCACTTTGCTGTACAGTAGAAACTAAGCCAACATTGTAAAACAACTGCACTCCAATAAAAATTAATAAAAACAAACAAAAAATAAAGTTCTAGGGCCTGGCTGAAGCAACTTACCATTGCGGCTGGGGAGTAAAATGATATCTATTGATGACTAGTCAAAGGTTTGAGTTTCTGATGGACTAAATATATATGGAAAGAGTAGGTGAGTCTGAAACTACTCAAAGGGATTTTCCCTAAGAGGGCCTTGAGAAGAGTATTAGCACAAGGTCTGTGTGGAGGAAGAATGCAAAGAAATAGTGGATCAAGGGTAGATTCTCAACAGGCCAGGTGGAGAATGTATCACCTATGTTGGAGACAGCGGGTAGAACATTCTTGGTGATGAGTGTGGATGAGGTCTTCAAAAAACCCATGGGGTATTCCACAAGAGGAATAAGATTAAAAATTCACCATATCTAAAGGAGGAAATTAACACTCCCTCCCAAGGCCTTTTTCTGTTTCCTTCTTGTCTCCTTCTTGCTCCCCCAAATTTGGCTCCAGAGGGGTTAGAAACTATGGTTAGTAAGCTAGGGAAAGAAGTGTAGATATTCAAGATGGTAAACTAGAGAGGAAGCAAACCTGTCTCTCTTCTCAACACAAGTTTCCACCTGGCTAAGGGCTCAGCTAGGAGAATGGAGAAGCTCTGACTCTGAGGGGAGTTTCACATTTTTACTATTATTCCAGAGGGAAATAACTGACATGAAGTTGTTTGGGAAATTGAAGAGAATTTTTCAGTGTATCTGAAAATGAGCAAAAAAGAGCTATGGGTTTCACCCTAGTTTTCGTTATAAGAAGTAATGTCACAGAGCAGGCTACAGGGTGAGGAAGGTTAATGGTAACTGGATGTCTTCTAGAATATTCTTCAAGGTGTGTGTGTATGTTTTAAGTAGCTCAAAATTAAAATTTTAACAAAAGAAGAAAAGAACAAATGGCATCTAATTGACCAACTTTAAAAAATGGCTTATTCAAGGTAAAGAATCTTAGTGTCCAAGTTTAGAATGTGCTAAGAAGCTGTTTAATCAAAATTATTGAAAATAAGTTTCAGAAAAAGCATGAAAGATGCTCACCGGCATGTTGGTACATCTAGCATCTTATTTCTACATCATCACTTGCTCAGCTCTGTTGATGGGTTGTCTCACCGGTTATCCCTTGGCTTTTTACCTGGCTTTCTGTCAACTACTCAACTGCAAGGCCTGAGACTCCATGATCAGTGTCTGATTTATGTCCTATTATTCTTGTATCTGTCAGACTTTATTTTGGGGGGCTCCATAATCACTGCAGATGGTGACTGCAACCATGAAATTAAAAGACACTTACTCCTTGGAAGGAAAGTTATGACCAACCTAGATGGCATATTGAAAAGCAGAGACATTACTTTGCCAACTAAGGTCCATCTGGTCAAGGCTATGGTTTTTCCTGTGGTCATGTATGGATGTGAGAGTTGGACTGTGAAGAAAGCTGAATGCCAAAGAATTGATGCTTTTGAATTGTGGTGTTGGAGAAGACTCTTGAGAGTCCCTTGGACTGCAAGGAGATCCAACCAGTCTATTCTGAAGGAGATCAGCCCTGGGATTTCTTTGGAAGGAATGATGCTAAAGCTGAAACTCCAGTACTTTGGCCACCTCATGCGAAGAGTTGACACATTGGAAAAGACTCTGATGTTGGGAGGGATTGGGGGCAGGAGGAGAAGGGGACGACAGAGGATGAGATGCCTGGATGGCATCGCTGACTCGATGGATGTGAGTCTGAGTGAACTCCGGGAGACGGTGAAAGACGGGGAGGCCTGGCGTGCTGCGATTCATGGAGTCACAAAGAGTTGGACACGATTGAGCAACTGAACTGAACTGAACTGATTCTTGTGCCTTTCTGTGCTTTTTGTATGGTTCAGATATGTATATATCAAAACATAAAAGCTGCAAGCTAACCTATAAAAAAAAAATCCCTCCCAGTATCAGCTAAAAACTCTGACATTGTGGTTGGGATAACTATACCTAGGAAGTGACATGTAAAATTTAAAAGAAAAATTCAACTAGAGACTACCAAAAATGTACTAGATTCTTGATAAAAGAGAAATATAGACTTCTCTATCAGTGACCACCAACTGTAAGTAGCCACATTCATGGTAGGGAAGAGTCAAGAGGAGGTGAACTGGTGAGAAAAGGCAATAATAAGTTAGAGTTTGTCTCAAAGCTTCTCCTCTCCTTCTAACCCCACCATAGCCTGAAGACATCTCTTTTTTTTGTCACCAAGTCTCCTAGATCTGGGCTTCCCTGGTGGCTCAGATGGTAAAGAATCTGCCTGTAGTGCAAGAGACCTGGATTCAATCCCTGGGTCAGGAAGATCCCCTGGAGAAGGAAAGCGCAAACCACTCCAGTATTCGTGCCTGAAGAATACCATGGACAGAGGAGCCTGATGTGCTACAGTCCATGGAGTCACAATGGGTCAGACATGACTGACGACTAACATTCTGAGATCCACTGCATACTTGTTTAACGTATCTTGACTAGTTTTCCTAGGGCGTCCCTAAATAGCTCCGTTGGTAAAGAATCCGCCTGCAATGCAGGAGGCCCTGGTTTTATTCTTGGGTCAGGAAGATCTGCTGGAGAAGGGATAGGCTGGCTACCCAGTCTAGTATTCTGGCCTGGAGAGTTCCATGGACTGTATAGTCCATGGGGGTTACAAAGAGTCAGACACGACTGAATGACTTTCACTTTCACTGATTGTACATGTCTGGCTTAAAAAAATTGTTGACTTATTTGACTGCATTGGGTCATAGTTGTGGCATGTAGGATCTTCAATCTTTGTTGCAGCATGTGGGATCTTTACTTGAGGCATGTGGGATCTAGTTATTCAACCAGGGATCAAACCTGAGCCCTCTGCATTGAGAACACTGAGTCTTAGCCACTGGACCACCAGGGAAGTCCCATTTCTGGCTTTTTGTAGCAGAATTTTCAGCCTGTAAAAGCAGAGTGGATGAGATGAGAGATTTGCAGTCCCATGTTTCTGAGTGAGCCACATAGATGAAGCCAAGCCTTGAAGAACACTCTGTTTCTACTGAACTATGTAATCTTCTTTTGTGGTCCTATGGTATCTAAAGGAAATCTAACCTTGTAACTTTATCAGTCATTACAAAGAAAGAAAAGCACCTAGAATCCAAGATGGCACTTGAGTTTGGTGGGACACAGTGGTATCATTAGTTTCTGAGATTAATCTCTCTCTTGATTTTATTTATTTATTTTTGGACACACTTCACAGCTTGTAGGGTCTTGGTTGCCTGACCAGGGATTGAACCTGGGCCATACCAGTGAAAGTGATGAAACCTAAGCACTAGATCACAAGGCAACTCCCTCTTTCTCTTTCTTTAAATGAAATTATTTATTATTGATCAGGGGCCCATATTTCCAACACATAATGGGGCTGGTATCAGCATTTTCATCTGCTTATTTCCATAGTCGGCTTAGGTAACGTGACCATCAAGTCAGAACAAGAGATATTGTTTGTTAGGAAAGTTAAGCTTGTAGTGTTTTTGTGACTTGGCAGGCTGTGTGGTTGCTCAGTTGCTCAGTCTTGTCTGACTCTTTTTGACCCCATAGACTGTAGTCTGCCAGACTCCTCTGTCTATGGGATTTCCCAGGTAAGAATACTGGAATGAGTTGCCATTTCCTATTCTAGGGGGTCTTCCCGACCCAAGGATCAAAGGCAGTTCTCTTTTGTTTCCTGCACTGGCAGGCAGATTCTTTACCACTGTGCCACCTGACCATGTATCACCACAAAAGGATCAGATTCCGTATTATATAATATGATTAGAATCTCCACAATGATTCCTACCTGCTGTGTAACCTTGGGCAAATTTCTTAACCTCTCTGAGTGTCTGTATCTGTATGAAGGGAGTAATGATTTAAAGAACTGTGAAACTGTGAGAATTAATTGAAATAGTGTATGTAGAGTGCCTCATAGAATGCCTGGAACATTAGGGAACAGTAAAATAATAACTTCCCTGGTGGTTCAGATGGTAAAGAAACTTCCTGCAATGCGGGAGACCTAGGTTCAGTCCCTGGGTTGGGACATTCCCCTGGAGAAGGGAATGGCAACCCACTCCAGTATTCTTGCCTGAGGAATTCCATGGACATAGGAGCCTGGTGGACTACAGTCCATGGAATCCCAAAGAGTTGGACACGACTGAGCGACTAACAAGTCACAGGTTGTTCCATTTTTTAGCCCTATATTATACTTTTGAAGTCCTCAGCTGGCTAGGACAAGTTTGGTGTCTGTTTAATCAGGATGGGCTGGTTTATATTGTCACATGAACAAACCTAAAATCTCACTGTCTTACAACAAAGGTTGATTTCCTGCTCATGTTATTTAGTCACTGTAGGTTGACCCTGGTTCTATTCCATATCATCTTCTCTCTGGGATGCAAGAGAGGAGCAGCCTGTGTTTGCAATGTTGCTAGTAGCTGTGGCAGATGGAAAGGAGAACATGATGAGGAAGGCATTGGTCCTAAAGCCTCCATCCAGAATGAATACTTCTGCTCACTCATTGGTCAAGGTAAGTGACTTGGCCATATGTAGTTTTAATAGGATGGAGAAGTGTAATCCTTCCATATGAGTGAGCGACAAATATTAGTGAAGCACAGCTATTTACCACATCCAGCTGAGTGTTTAGTTCCCCAAACTCTCCAAAAACAAAAAAACAAAAACACATAGATATTGAGTGTCTGATTCTACTATCATCCATTCATATGAAAGCCTATATAATCCTACCTACTTATCCATTTAATTTCAACTAAGATGATGCTTCTACCATAGTCTTCCTGGATTCTTCTTGCTGGAAAATGAATAAACTGCTATGGCCTGACATTTTACTTCTGAGGGCATGTACCATACTCTCCCATGTGTTACACTGTATTATTTCACATGTATTTTTTTCTCAGTGGTATTCACTTTCAAGGAGTTTACAATCTGTGTCTTATTCATCCTTAGGACCCTCATGATACCCAATTCAGTGTCTTGGACATAATTTATTCAAATTATTTGTAGAGATGAATTGAAGAGCTCAGATGAGAAGTGAATGATATATGTGGGTGAGTTGGAGGAAGTGGGTGCTAACACAGTGAAGAAATATCTCCCCTTGAAGTCAAATATATGTTTTCTGGAAGTCCTTGGTAGTAATCATGGGAAACTCTGGAGAAACTGGAATGTCAGCTGAGACTCCTGAGAATCACTTTTGTAGGGCTCAGAAAAGACAAAGGCTATGAGAGAAAATTAAGGTCACTGGAGAACTATATCAGCTAGTTTATAATTAGCAATTACTGAAGAAAGGTGAAACATTTATTCCAATCTGACAACTAAAATTGCATAATTGCACCAAGTTTATTTGTCTACACCATTTCCAGAATGCGTACGCATTTACAAAGAGAAACGAATAGCTTCAGCATTGGTGGTAAAAGGAAGAAAACAGACTTTCTAGGCTGTCCTGGGCAATAATATGTGGTATAGTATAGTTGCCATGTGGGTGGATTAACATGTCTTTCTGTTCCTCTCTTAACCCAACAACCTCTAGTCCTATGTCAAGTCTGAGAAAGAACCAAGAAAGATTAATTCTTTCCTGGTGATACTCAAGGAATCACCTGTGTTTTCTTTAGTTCAACTACTATCCGTTGATTCATCTACTAGAGATTGTGATAGTTTGAGTCTATTCAGTCTTGTACACAATCTAGAGTCTTATTCTTCAGTTCAGTTCAGTTCAGTTGCTCAGTCGTGTCCAACTCTTTGTGACTGTCTCTACATGTTATTCTTTCTGCCTGAAATATTCTCATCTTTGTCCTGAATAATCTCTACTTATCCTTCTGCTTTTGGTTTCAACATCCCATTATTTAGGAAGAATTTCTTGTCCTGCAAACAAAGGTTTCATTTCTCCCCTTCTGTGTCCTTTCAAAACAAAATAGATGTCCCTCATCATAGCTTTTTCCAAAATCAAACTGCATTGTGCTTTCTTGTTTAATTGTCTGTAACTCCCATTGGTCTGTACACTCTAGAAGGGCGAGGCTGTTTCTTGCTCATTGCTGTAGCCTCTGCACTGTAATGTCTGATGAAAGTTGATTAATGTATCATTATCTTTTTATGGCCATTATATGATTATATTATTATAATATATTACCATGTCAATGCTCTATAATAGTGGTAAATGTGTATCTTTGAGGAATTTAGCCATTTGCAACTAGCTGTAATTTTTAAAGAGTTATCTTCAGAACGTCTATGAATTAGTCTGTCAGGGCAATTTGAATAGAGTGCTCTGCTTTTCAGTAAGATGAACAAAGCCAGGAATCAAGGCTTGCATTCTAGATTTGGCTCTGACTATCTTGCTGTGTGTTCTTGGGGATTAACTTCACCTCTCTAAACTGTTTTTCACATATATTAAAAAAAACACAACAAACAATGTGGAATAGAGCCGTTATATGCCTGACATTCTGTGACTACAATTGTGTGGTGATTTGAAATGGTACTCAAACATTCTCTGACTGTTTTCCCACTGAGGGGTGGGATTATGTTCCCTCTTCCTGAATCTGGTTTCTGTGACTGATTATTCAAGAAAATATAGTAGAAGTCATACTGTGCCAGTTTCTAGGCCCAGTCAAAGAAGCTGACAGCTTCTTTCTGCTTCTTGGATGTTCATATTTGTAATCAAACTACCATGCCCTAAGGAAGCCCAAACATCCTGTGGAGAGGCCCACCATGGAAAGAAACTGAGCTCCCTTGTCCCTAGGCCCTGCTAAGCTCTCAGCTGGCAGCAGCACCAAGTTACCAGCCATATGAATGAGCCATTTTGAAAATGAATCCTCCAGCTTCCAGTTGAGCTGCCCAAGCCAATGCTGCATAAACAGAAAGCCTCTTTCCCTCCCCAGTTCTCCTCAACATGCAGATTCACGAGCAAAATCATTGATTCTTATATTAAGCCATTAGGCTTTGGAGCAGTTTGTTACACAGCAGTAGATAACTGATACACACCTTTAGTTATTACTTCCTAGTGTCTCAGATTTTCATCCACTGAAATATTCTGGTATATGTAAAAGTAGCTCCAGACCTTTGACAAATCAATGTTTACTTCAAAATTGTAACAGGAACAACAGCAGTAAGGAGAATATACCATTAAGTGTTCACATACTGGATGAGTAGTGCTCCTCCTAGACTTCTCAGCAGAGGTTAATGAAGAAAGCTTTGGCCAAATTAACTGATATAAATAACAAATGGGTCAACAAATCTTCACTGGCATGTAAAAGATCTATGATCTATAAGTTTTTTCTGGACTTTTTGGAGATGATTACCAATTATGGGTGAGTACTCAAACTACCATGAAAACTTAGCCTTCATTTATTTTGTGTGAAGTGATGTTGTCAACAGTAGCACAAGGTATCCATTTACTACTGTGTCCCCTGAGTTAACCTAGGCTGGGAAACAAAGCCATTTCTTTAAAATGGCATTGTTATATATAAAATAATATTTTTATGCCTCATGTAAATAAATATCTAGCTAAAGCAACCCAGGGTGTATAATGAACAGCCTCAGTACTAAGTAGTTGGTTGTCAGTGGCTTCAGGAAATGAGGATTGATAGCGATGTCTTTGTGCTGCCACAGTAGTTCCTGGGACTGGTGACTTCTAGACAGGGTATGACTTCTGGGATGATTCCCACATCTATGAAGGCAGCGGCCTTTCCCCCTTAGGGCATAGTTATGAGCAAAAACCACAAATCCAAATAATTTCGGTAAAAGCTCAACTTATTAGTTGTATGACATTGGACAAATTGGTAGGTCTTTCTATGCCCAAATTTCCTTACCATGGTGACAATAGTAGTGACTATCTCATGGGGTTAATTTAAAGGTTAAATGATTCAATATGTGTAAAGGACTGAGAACCATGCATGGTATATAAGTGTTAGTTATTAATATTACTGTTAATGTTATCACTAGTTACTATTATTTTTATTTCTTTCTTGTATTGTAGCTGAGAACCCTGTCTACAATTAAATCCTTTGTATATGGACACCAGACAGAGTCTGCCATATCCAGGAGGCCATTGATTAATTTCAAAAGTCCTAAGTGTACCATTGGCATATGGAGCATTCAAGCATCCTTTTTCCTCTCTTAGTCCTGCTCCTAATGCAGGAGGACTGGGTATAATCCCTGGTCAGGGAACTAAATATTCTGAGTGCCTCAACTAAGACCTGGCACAGCCAAATAGATAAATAAAATTTAACGATTTTATATTTGGTCAACATAATTGAGATAAGATTTGGGTTTTGAGGCCCAGTGGGTGCTTGTTTGTTTGTTCATTTTCCCTAACATTCAGGTTTAAGTCTACGCCTTAGGCTGAGTTCCCTGGAAACTGACTGAGATCACATTGTGTGCAAAGGTTTATTAGGAAGTGCTCTAAGGAGATATGGCTTCCCAAGTGGCACAGTGGTAAAGAATCTGCCTGCCAGTGCAGGAAACACCAGAGATATGGGTTTGGTCCCTGAGTTGGGAAGATCTCTTGGAGAAGGAAATGGCAACCCACTCGAGTATTCTTGCCTGGAGAATTCCATGGACAGAGGAGCTTGGTGGGCTACAGTCCATGAGGTCACAAAGAGCTGGACATGACTGAGTGACTGAGCACACACCCACTAGGGAGACAGCCCATGAGGAAGTAAGGGGGCAGGATTGGAGAAAGGCAGAAGCTGACCTTCCATGTGGTTGCCAGAGAGGTCTCAGCTGATCGTACAGGGAGTGATGGAACTGGGAAGGCCGTCCTGAGTCATCCTGAATTGAGGTTGAGGGCCCAGACCTTGGATCTCTTAACTGGACATTTGGAGGCTGAACTCCCTGGAGGAGACATACACTTGGACAAACAAGGCTGCTTCCTGGAGCCAAGAGCACTTCAAGCTAAGGGTCCCAGCTGTGTCTGCAACCGATCATCACAACAGCTGGGGATGGGAACACCAGTCCTGACAAGGGGACTGGGACAGAGCCCACAGTATCCACTAAAGTGCAGACAACGTGTTTTAAGAATGATGTATTTCTAATGAAAAGCACTTCCATGGCTACTAACAAGAAGAGAACGACTCAGGAAAATTACTTAATCTCTCTGAGCCCATTTTCTCCTGTTCACTGGAGATGAGATCATTTATAAGGACTAACAGAGCTCTACTCCTGTGTCTTTCCCATAGGAGACAACTCCATCAATTCTAGTTTCTGTCCCACCTGGCTCCATTCTGTGAGATAGTTTTAGGTCTGGAAATTCGAGCCCCAGTGTTTTCAAACAACTCTAGGAACTATAGTTCTGCTCTTGCTCAGGGTTAGCTCTCTGGGCAGGAAATGAATGTCACTGAAATACCTAGAATGGGCCAGGCTCTTTGCCAATTCTCTACTCAGTTCTTTATCTGTATTTCTCTTTATCCCTCACCATGACATTGAGGGGTGCATCCTCCCATGAGCATCCTCATTTCACATGGGAGGAAAGTGACGCTTACAGAGGTGAAGTGTCCTGCTTAAGGTTACATGGCTAAGAAGCAGCAGAGATTGGGTTCTGACCCAAGTTCACACATTGCTTCGTGTACTGCTGCCCTAGCCCAGGTGTTGCGAGCCCTTCACTTGAAAGCTCAGGCTTCCAGAATGTAGCTAGGAAAAGGAAATTAAAATTTTAAGAGAGATTAATATTTTAAAAATATTGATGTCATTTTCTATTCTGCTTTCCTGAGCATGTGATCTTACCCTGGACAGCCTAGGATACTCGATAGCCTAGACATTTTTTGAGGTTTTGTGTGTGTGTGTGTGTGTTTGTGTGTGTGTGTGTACACTAGTGATAAGATGTGTTAAAGAAGAAATACAGAAACACATGAGGATGTTCACAAAAATAAGATTATGCAGCAGACCACAGCTTTGTAAGTTCAGCTATGGTCTTCAGAAAGGATTTGCTCAATTTTTTAGCATATATTAATGCATATGTATGGAGTCTAGGAAGATGGTATTGATGAACCTATTTGTAGGGCAGCAATGGAAACGCAGACATAGAGAACAGGCTTGTGGACACGGGTCGGGGAAGAAGAGGGTGGGATGAATGGAGACAGTAGCAGGGAAACATATATTACCATATGTAAAGTAGCCAGTAGGAATTTGCTGTATGACTCAGGGAGCTCAAGTAGGTGCTTTGTGACAATATAGGTGGATGGGATGGAGGAGAGGGTGGGAGGGAGATTTAAGAGGGAGGGGACATATAATAATTAAGGCTGATTCATGTTGATGTATAGCAGAAACCAACACAACATTGTAAAGCAATTATCCTTCAGTGTAAAGTAAATAAATTTTAAAAAGAAAAAGTTTGCTCCATTTTGAAAGCAGACCCCTCTTCTCACTGCCCTCTTGCACCTCAGCATCTCCAGCATCAAGAACCCAGAGCAGAACAGAAACACACTGAGTTCACACAGCAAGATGATGAGTCTCGTTGCTTCAGTGCAAGGAGACTGTGACCCCAGGAAAGTAGGAGACAGTGGTGCCCTTTCCCTCTAAGAGGAAAGTGGGAAACAGAAAGAGAGAGAAAGAAAAGGGAGAAAAAATCAAGCTAGTGTGGATCCTGATTCTTATCTTTCCAGGTTTCAGTGAGAAGATGGGGGTGGTGGTGACTTAGTTAGAAATTAGGGTGACTCCTAACTTGGCCCCCTGATGTAAAGAGCCAACTCATTGGAAAAGACTCTGATGCTGGGAAAGATTGAAGGCAAAAGGGGATGAGATGGTTGAATGGCATCATCAATTCCATGGACATGAACTTGGGCAAACTCCGGGAGATGGCAGTGGACAGGGAAACCTGGCGTGCTGCAGTCCATGGGGCTGCAGAGAGTTGGACGTGACTTAGCGACTGAAAAATAACAAGGGTGACTCCAAGAATGAATCAGGCATGGCATGGCCAGACACAGGAGGACCTTGAGTTTCATTTAGTGGCAATGCCAGCTCTCAGTTTCCATGTGCCTTAAACTTAGAGTTGAGTACCCACTGACTTTTTATAAGGAACCCCTGTGGGAAGATAAGGGACACTTCATCTGAATCTTAGGGTGGGGTGCTGGGCTGGCAGATGGGATGAAGCCCTTGGCGGAGACCCAGGGATGGGTCAGTGACCTGTGATGGTTGAGGTGAGGCTAGATCACCACTGAGCCTTACACAAGCCAAGAGGGTTAGCAGCTGGAGTTCTACCATGCACAGCCCTCAGTGGATGGCACTGGCATGATGGGCAGGACACTCACAGGGAACTGAGGGCTCCCTTGTTGCCTTGGAAGCAGAAATGACCTTGTCTGAAGACCTCATACCTTTCCTGTCATCATGAGCGTCTATAAGTTCCTTTTCTCCACTGAACCATGTGTTATTTATTCTCACGCCATCTCCCTGGTGGCACTAGTGGTAAAGAACCCAACTGCCCATGCAGGAGATGTAAAAGACATGGGTTTGATCCTTGAGTGGGGAAATTCCCTTGGAGGAGGGCATGGCAATCCACTCCAGAATTCTTCCCTGGAGTATTCTGTCCCATGGACAGAGGAGACTGGCAGGCGACAGTCCATAGGGTTGCACAGAATCAGACACAACTGAAGCAAATTAGCACGCACATCTCCCAACACAAGATCCATTTCCATCTGTTTGCAATTTTGTTCTAGGTCTCAGGAGGCTGACTTTTCACACTGCATCAACTGGCTTGCCCTCTGGCTTCTGGGCGCCTTTCACCAATGGAAGGCACCATCTGGGGACCAGGATGTGGGTGGAAAGAGAGATGGGTTATTTTCCTTCTGCTCCCTCCCTACCTGGCAGTAGCTTATAAGTGACTGCATTCCTCTGCCCAAGGACAAATGTGCAGCCCTCTCCCGAATCTAGAAGTCTCATCTGGCTCTAGAACCCTTCCCTCTTTTTACCCCTTTAGATTTCTGGACCTTGCATGCTTCCCTGTCTCTCCTTGGCTTCTGTTCAGCCTATCAACCTATCAACCCTGGGCTTCCCAGGTGGCTCAGTGGGTAAAGAACCCACCTGCTAATGCAGGAGATGCGGGTTTGATTCCTGTGTCAGGAAGATCCCCTGGAGGAGCGCATGGCAACCCACTCCAGTATCCCTGCCTGGAGAATATCATTGACAGAGGAGCCTGGCAGGCTATAGTCCACAGGGTCTCAAAGAGTCAGACATGACTGGAGCTTCTTAGCATGTACACACAACCCTATCAACCTGTCAACAATCTTTCTTTTTAAATTGAAGGATAGTTTATTGAAAGTGTTGTGTTACTTTCTGTTTTATAGAAAAGTATTTCATGTATATTATATATATATATATACACATATATTCTTTTTCATACTAATTTCCATTATGGTTTATCATAGAATATTGAATATAATTCCCTGTGCCATACAGTAGGACCTTGTTGTTTATCTGTTCTATATAAAATAGTTGGCATCTGCTAATCCCAAACTCCCAATTCAACCCTCCCTCACCCCTCTTCTCCTTTGGTAAACTTAAGTTGGTTTTCTGGGTCTATAAGTCTGTTTTCTGTTTCACAAGTAAGTTCATTTGTGACAAGAGTCTTTTAATTAAACAACTCCACTTTGCATGTGGTTTGTTGCTGGGTGGAATGACTTTTTGTTCTGGTTTGTCTCATATGGTCCCAGTCGATTTCATTTGTCCCAGTGTGATGGTTGTAGCATCCCTCTTTCATGCTTAAAGGATCCTGTCTGGATAGTGTCATACTCCCATGACCCTGGCTGCCTCACCATCTCAGAGAAGACGGCAGGTTGAGATGCTGGTGAAAAGGCATACACTTGAACCAGTCTGGGTCCTTAACTCATTGGCTCTCCTGCTCACTCACAGGAGGGCATGAGATTACTTATAGACATGATCAGAGAAGCTAAAATTTCTCTAGGTTTGCAGGCAGTGGTGTGAAGGATTTTTCAAGTCCTGTTGGTCATTTGTCACTCCTGGGGGGCAGGGCTCTACCTTATCCATCTTTGCCAACTCCATTCTGCCTAGTGCCCTGCCTGGCTTAGGGTCCTTAAACACTGTCTGAATGAACAATAAGGGGATGGTCCCACCATGTTCCATCAGTGTGACAACTCATTTACACACGGATGTAACCATGGTACCAGTTCTCCCAGGATCTGCACATACTTCACAGAGGGAGTTGCTGTTATGGGGAAAGGAACTGGCAGGGTACTTTGTGTGTGTGTGTGTGTGTGTGTGTGTGTGTGTGTGTGTGTGTATGAGTGCATGTGTATGTAGGTTTGGGCATGAGACTACAATCTAAATATGAACTCACAGTGAAAAGTCATTTCTGTTGTTTGGATGGACATGAAATTTAGAGGGGCAGGACACATTTTGTGTTTTAAAGTTCTCCTGGTTTTTTCCTTTCTCACTACACACAAAAGAAGCCACAGAGCTGGCCCCTGCTTTGCCTGGGTCAAGGTGGTCTCTCTCAGTCCTGTAGAATTTAGCAAAACCATTCAGTGAGCACACACTGGGTGCCAGGTCTAAAGCAAACGTCTCTCTCTCTCTCTCTCTCTCTCTCTCTCTCTCTCTCTCTCTCTCTCTCTCTCTCTCTTTTTG
>SJYC01022200.1:0-11433 GCA_006408675.1 Madoqua kirkii | reverse complement strand
ACTGCAAGGAGATCCAACCAGTCCATTCTGAAGGAGATCAGCCCTGGGATTTCTTTGGAAGGAATGATGCTAAAGCTAAAACTCCAATACTTTGGCCACCTCATGAGGATGGTTGACTCATTGGAAAAGACTCTGATGCTGAGAAGGATTGGGGGCAGGAGGAGAAGGAGACGACAGAGGATGAGATGGCTGGATGGCATCACTGACTCGATGAACGTGAGTCTGAGTGAACTCCAGGAGATGGTGATGAACAGGGAGGCCTGGTGTGCTGCGATTCATGGGATCACAAAGAGTCGGACATGACTGAGCGACTGAATTGAACTGAACTGAACTGGGAGTTGGGGATAGACAGCGATGCCTGGTGTGTTGCAGTCCATGGGGTTGCAAAGAGTTGGACAGGATTGAGTGAGTGAACTGATCTAAACAACACTTTAAGATAATTAGAGGAGGTATTATAATCCCTGTTAACAAAAGAGGAAATGAAGATTAGGAGCATAAGTAAAATCTCAAATGTCATGCATTTAGTTGGTTGAGAAAGTCAAGAATTGAGAGAGATTTTTTTGTTTCAGTTGATGGTTTCTAGTGCTAGTGTCAATTTATTAGGCAAATATTTAGTTTATTTAATAGATTTTCACATTGTATTGGCTTTCCAGATGGCACTAGCAGTAAAGAACCAACCTGCTAAAGCAGGAGACTAAGAGACACAGGATGGATCCCTGGGTTGGAAAGATCCCCTGGAAGGGCATGGCAACCCACTCCAATATTTTGCCTGTAGAATCCCATGGACAGAAATGCCTGGCACGCTACAGTACACAGGGTCACAAAGACTCAGTTGCAACTGAAGCAACCTAGCACATACACATATAAAAACACCCCCCAAATAATTTACACACTATGTAAAATACTCCCAAAGTAAGAACCAGATATTATGCTATAACAATGTATACTGACAAAATAGAAGAATAACTAGAATTTTGTTCAGGCTTCTAGAGCATAGCCCAGGTATCAGAAAGAATTTAAGAGATAAGATGAAGTTAACATTCTAAATTAAAGAAAAGACAAATTAAGTTTTAACCACTGTTAGATTTTTTTAAGTAGCCAAATGCTATGTCATGGCATTAATTTTGGTATAATGAGACTGGAATATACTCTCTTGCACTGGGCAATAAAAATGGCACTCAATTGTTTTAAATGTGAATAAATATTACAGTATATTCTAAAATTCCCAGCAGCATAAAATGATCTAAAAATTGACATAAATTCTATAAATGCTACAGTCTTTCATATATCTACATCTTGCACAGACCACACTCTCTAGAAATGAGCTCTAGCTCATAAGATTAGCAAATAGACAGTAAAAATGACTAGGAACAATCTGCTTAGGTATTCAGGTCTACATGTCAGCGCTGAAGGAAAGAGGGCCAAGGAAACATGGTGTATCCTGCTGAAAAGCATGTAGCTTGTCCACCTCTTTAGGAATCTTTGATCATTGTAGACCTGTTAAACACAATTTAAATCTGTATTTACCTTCATTATTACATTCCCAAAGGCCTTGATATTCTACTAAACTTTCACCATCCGTTAACAGATCTTCACTTTATTGTAGAGAAGAACCAACATTAGTCTAATATTATTCATGCCCTACATCTTAATTTTTTCACTTCATGACCCTTGAACATTACATTAAAATGGAGCAAAATAGCATTAATTCCTTAAATTTAAAGCTAGAACTCTTGCCAAGCAAAGCGGCATCTGCATCAGTTTATTACAAGACCATTTCTATAAAGTTCAAAGAATCTAGCATAATATATACATCTAACAGGCATTTAATATTTTCATTTGCATTGAATGGTGAATGTGGCAGAAAGCCAGAGGCTGTCTAATGTTCATGCTTCCACTCTTTCACTTTCATGACTAAACCACGTTAGCGAAGGCAACTTTAAAAAAAAAACAAAAAAACTATCTTTCAGTGTCTTTTGTAACTTGGTGTATACAGCACAAGTTTTACTAATTTTATTAATGGCGTATGAGAAGTTATGTAAGACAATCAAGTTTAATCCTGTAAAAAAAAAACAAAAACAAAAACAAACTATCTGGCCACATACTGCCCTGGTTTCTTTTTTCATTTCTATGGCTGAGATAGAAGAAACTTGAACCTGAGACTGAGACTTGCTGTTGAGGAAGGCAGATATGTTCTTAGAGCCTTGGATTATGTACCGTTATGTGAGAGAGAAACAAACTACCTTAAATCATTGTGTTTTGGGATTTGGGGCTTCCCAGCTAGCTCAGACAGTAATCTGACTACAATGCTGGAGAGCCAGGTTTGATACCTGGGTCAGGGAGATCCCATGGAGAAGGGAATGGCTACCCACTTCAGTATTCTTACCTGGTAAGTCCCATGGACTGAGGACTCTGGTGGGCTACAGTCCATAGGGTCACAAAAAGTTGGACTTGACAGTGACTAACATATGTTCACAGCCTGACATAGTGAGTTGCATGGAAATATATTTAGAAAAGAAGATAGATAGGAGTCATTCCTCCAAGTGCAGTATCAGTGATAGCAGGAGGATAACAATAAATTATTACTAACAAAGGAAGACTTCCAACTATCCTATCATTTTGTGGTTTAAGAAGAGTATAAGTATTTTAATATTTAGTGTCAAGAAGTACTTCCTGTCTGTGTGACTGTGTATTTCATTTAAATATTCAGTGCCTAAATTTCTACAGTTTCTTAAATGAGTACAACTTTCGTGCATTGTTACTTTGAGGAATAAATAAATATCTGATAGGTTGCATTAGTTAGACATTAATAGTCCCACTTTACATAGAAGAAAGTTCAGGTTCAGAGTTATTCTTGGATACTTCACTAATTGCTAGGCTAGAACTATAGTCTTTTCTAATGTCCTGTATTGCCTGTGTATGGTAGATGGTCTGAATTTCTCTCAGTCTTGGGTATCTGGCAACCTGGGGAATCCATGAACATATTTTCAGAAACATGTGATTTTTAGGGAGATTTAATTATTATCAGAAAGTGAAAAGATGGTTTATTAAATAAACTTACCGGTTAGGAGATTATGTCTTATCATCACATTTATCTTGTATCTAATGTTATAATATTTTGTTTTTCCATCGTTAAGTCTCCTCCGACTCTTTGTGACCCAGTGGACTTTTGCCTTCTCCTTTTGCCTTTTGTTATAACATCAGTTTAGTTCAGTCGCTCAGTTGTGTCTGACTCTTTGCGACCCCATGAACTGCAGCACGCCAGGCCTCCCTGTCCATCATCAACTCCAGGAGTTCACTCAAACTCACATCCATTGAGTCAGTGATGCCATCCAGCTATCTTATCCTCTGTTATCCCTCTCTCCTTCTTCCCCCAATCCCTCCCAGCATCAGAGTCTTTTCCAATGAGTCAACTCTTCGCATGAGGTAGCAAAAGTACTGGAGTTTCAGCTTCAGCATCAGTCCTTCCAAAGAACACCCAGGACTGATCTCCTTTAGAATGGACTGGTTGGATCTCCTTGCAGTCCAAGGGACTCTCAAGAGTCTTCCCCAACACCACAGTTCAAAAGCTTCAGTTCTTCAGTGCTCAGCCTTCTTCACAGTCCAATTCTCACAGCCATACATGACTACTGCATATAGTTAAATTAATGTCTTTAATTATATATTGTGTTAAATACATCAACTTTAAAAACTATGATAACTAGTACATTGAATTATTTTACCCTGTGGACACTTTATAATGTTTTTCAAAAAAGATTTAATTTTTACTTAAAAATATGATTTTAGTGTTACTGTCTCATAGGCAACTAATTGAGGCAAATAGTCTGAATGAATTAGATCAATGAGTTCCATCATCAGTAGTTTTTTGTTTTTGTTTTTAATTTTGATTTTGTTATTTTATCTTGACATGTGGATAAATCACTCTGTGACTTAAAGATTCTTGAAGTAACTATTCTGTCTGAAGCATATGGAGTTCAGTTTAAAGCTATAGGGCATAGGATAAAAAGAATACTGTTTTAAAATTTATTGTGATTATATTGAATTTTAATAGTTCATTTAACTCAAGATAATTTGCTTCTTAGATTACTAGATAATGGTTTTGAGTATGAAGCAATGTTTTATTCTTTTCTGCATCTCATCATTTGCATAATGCCTGTAAATGGAAGACTGAGTAAATGAATGAATGGATAAGAAAGTGATACCTCATTAAAATACTCTTGCCTTGGGTTATTAGGTGCTGCTTCAAAAGCAGGCTGTGTATGTAGAGCACACTCCCTTCTTTTTCTCACCCTACAGCTTTTTAGGAATTTTTAGATGGAGAGCCTGCTGCTATGTTTCTGAAAAAGCAGTCTTAACTATGCTATGACTGTTTGCTATGTTCTAGAATCAGAGACGGCTATAGATTACATGTCTGACCTTGCACCAATTTATAGTTTAAACATAACCCTCAGAATGACGTATTTGGAGGGGGTTAGGGAGGTGATTAGATCATGAGGCTAGAGCCCTTGTGTATGGGATTAGTGTCCTTACATTAGAGTTAGATTAGAGATCCCAGGGAGCATCTTCACCCCTTCTTCCATGTAAGGTTCCGGTGAGAAGACTATTATCCATGAACCAGGAGGCAAGCTTTCACCTAATGCTACATCTGCTGGTGGCTCTCTTTTGGATTTGCCCATCTCCAGAATTGTGAGAGGTAAACTTCTGCTGAGGGCATCCTTCCTGGCTCAGCAGTAAAGAATCTGCCTGCCAATTCAGGAGACTCAAGTTCAGTCCCTGGGTTAGAAAGATCCCCGGAGAAGTAAATGGCAATCCACTCAAGCATCATTGCTTGGGAAATCCCATTGACAGAAGAGCCTGGTGACTACAGTTCATGGGGTCACAAGAGTCACGACTTAGTGACTAAACAACAAACTTCTGACTTCTGTTTATAAAACATCCAGTCTGTGGTATTCTGCTATATAAGACAGAGTCCGACCTTCTCCTACCACAGGGGGGAATATATTCCTTTCCCTCATGCACGCATGTGTAACACTTGGGACCCTTCCCTTTCTATAATAATTGGATGTTAATATGAATCTTTGTTCACTAAAAACTGGTGAACTATGTGTAGTGAAACAAAAAATCTAACAATTTTGCTCACAGGGTGACAGGAAAACAAAATAATAGAAATTTCTCTAAATCAAATATCTAAAACAATTAAAAATAACATAAAGGATATAGAAATGCATGTATACATTAGCCTACACTTTTTGTATTGAAATATAGTTTTGCTTTTTTAATATTAGCAGGCAACACTTCAGATAGGTAAGAGAATTTCTGTTTTTTCTGAAAAGTTCTAAAATTTGCTGTTTAAATACATTTTAATCAAAAGTTTCAAAACCTCTGGAAGCCAAATAAAACATTTCAAGTCTATCTGAGGGAATTAATTAAAACATACATTTTCACAAACTAATTGGATACAAAAGATAACCAAGAAGTCTGCAGGTATTTATGCAGAAGTGGTTCTCATTTCCTTTTTCTAAATGAGGTCCCCTCCTTTAAGGCAGAATATTACGCAGGCACTAAGTAATTTCTCCTACTATAAAGGATGTGCCAGATAAACAAGAAGTTGGTATGCTCAGAAAACTAACCAGACCTTAAATCTGATAAGCTATCAGGATTCAGTGGCTAGATGAACTATTTGAGTTTAATGATACATTGAAGCTACTGCTTAAGAACTTTTGGCCCAAAGCTATTATAAATCACAGAAGTGCCAAAGTTGACCTAGAAGCTTACATGTTTTCCTCTCAATTTCATGAAAAGTTTTCTACTTAGATCACATAGAATATAATGATTAGAAAAATCTTTAAAACTCATTGAAATGTAGTTAGAATTGTATGTGTTTGCTCTTAGATATCTATTGCTTATATTTTTAAAGCCATGCTCTTTTCAAAACAATTTTTTTTTCTAGCTTGAGATTCAATTGACAAACAACACTGTGTAGATTTTAAAGGTAAGGAATGTGATGATTGAATATGCTTTGTCAAATGTTTAATATGATAGGTTATTTAACATAGCCTTCACCTCACAAAATTAACATTTTATTTTTATCGAAAGAACTTTTAATATTTACTCTTTAGAAACGTTCAAGTGTACAATATGGTGTTTTTTAACTATAGTTCCCATGATGTATATAAGACCCACAGAATTATTAATTATAATTGGAAGTGTGTACATTTTATGCACCTAAACCCATTTTTCCTATTTCACTCCACCCTGTTCCCACCCTGTTACCAATCTGTTCTGTTAATACAAGCTCAGTTTTGTTAGATTCCACAGATAAGGGAGAAGATAGGGTGCTTGTCTTTCTATGTCTGACTTATTTCAGTCAGCATAAAGCCCTTGAGATTTAACCATGTTGTGAATGTCTCAGTATTGTGGCTGAAGAAAATTCGATTGCGTGTAATATATCTGTATGCAATTTCCTTATTTAATTGTGGCTGTGCTGGGTCTTTGCTGCTGCGTGGGCTTCCCTAGTGGCAGCCCCTGGGGACTACTCTCTGGCTTTAGTGAGCAGGCTTCCCATGGCAGCGGCTTCTCTTCACTCAGGCTTCAGCAGTTGCAGTAAACTCGGGCTCCTGGACTCTGGCGCACAGGCTCAATAGCTGTGGCTTAATTGCTCCGCTACATGGGGCACAACAGACTGGTTCCAAATAGGAAAATGAGTACATCAAGGCTGTATATTGTCACCCTGCTTATTTAACTTCTATGCAGAGTACACCATGAGAAACGCTGGACTGAAGAAACACAAGCTGGAATCCAGATTGCTGGGAGAAATATCAATAACCTTAGATATGCAGATGACTCCACCTTTATGGCAGAAAGTGAAGAGGAGCTAAAGGGCCTCTTGATGAAAGTGAAAGAGGAGAGGAAAAAGGTTGGCTTAAAGCCAACATTCAGAAAATGAAGACCGTGGCATCTGGTCCCATCGCTTCATGGGAAATAGATGGGGAAACAGTGGAAACAGTGGCAGAGTTTATTTTTGGGGGGCTCCAAAATCACTGCAGATGGTGACTGCAGCCATGAAATTAAAAGACACTTACTCCTTCGAAGGAAAGTTATGACCAGTCTAGATAGCATATTGAAAAGCAGAGACATTACTTTGCCAACAAAGGTTCATCTAGTCAGAGCTATGGTTTTTCCTGTGGTCATGTATGGATGTGAGAGTTGGACTATGAAGAAGGCTGAGTGCCGAAGAATTGATGCTTTTGAACTGTGGTGTTGGGGAAGACTCTTGTGTGTCCCTTGGACTACAAGGGGATCCGACCAGTCCATTCTAAAGGAAATCATCCCTGGGTGTTCTTTGGAAGGAATGATACTGAAGCTGAAACTCCAGTACTTTGGCCACCTCATGCAAAGAGTTGACTCATTGGAAAAGACTCTGATGCTGGGAGGGACTGGGGGCACGAGGAGAAGGGGACGACAGAGGATGAGATGGCTGGATGGTATCACTGACTCAATGGACATTAGTTTGAGTAAACTCTGGGAGCTGATGATGGACAGGGAGGCCTGGCATGCTATGATTCATGGGGTCGCAAAGAGCCTGACATGACTGAGGGACTGAACTGAACTGAACTAAACTAAACATGTGGAATCTTCCCGATCAGGGATTGGACCTGTGTCTTCTGCTTTGGCAATCAGATTCTTTACCACTGAGCTGCCAGGGAAGTCCTATATTTTTGTCTGTTTACTTGTTGGTATGACTTAGGTTGTTTTCATGTCTTGCCTGCTCTAAATAACAGGACAGTGAAAATGGAGGATCAAATATCTGAGATCCTGGTTTTCTTCCCTTGGTTATATACTCAGAAATGTAATTGCTGGGTCACATGGTTGCTTTGTTTTTAATGTTTTGCAGAATCTCTATTCTGTTTTCCGTAATTATTCTATCAATTTACATTTCCACAACAATGTGCAAGGGTTTCTTTTTCTCCACATCCTAGTTAGCATTTACCTCTTGTCTTTTTGATAGCAACCGTTTTAGCAGGTATGAGTTGACATTTCACTGTGGATTTGATTTACATTTCCCTGATGATTAGTGATGATAAATCGCTGTTTCAGGTACTTTTTGACCATTTATGTATCTTCTCTGGAAAAAGGTGTATTCAGAGCCTCTGCTCACTTTTATATAAAATTATTATTATTGTTTTTGAGTTCTTTGAGTTTCTTATGGTATACATTTTGAATATTAATCTCTAATTGGATATATGGCTTGCAAATATTTTATCCCATTTCATAGGCTGCCTCTTTAGTTTGCTGATTGTCTCTTTCAGTTTGCAAAAGCTTTTACCTTTTATGTAGTATCATTTTATTTATTTCTGCTTTTGAAGTATGCCCTTCTGGTGTCGTGTGCAAAAAGTAATTGCCAAGACCAATATGAAGGAGATTTTCCCCTGCTTCCTTCTAGGAATTTTGTGGTTTCAGGGTAGAGTTGGAGACTATGCCCCCTAGTTATACAGGACTACCAATTTGGTTTCTCTTCCCAGCCATGAACACAGAACTGATAGGCAGAAAGTTAGCTGAGAGCAATAAGAGGCGGCCCCTTCAGCTAACCAACCAATAGCTGCCTAATCCCACTGAGCACTTTACCAGCTCCCATTATACCCCCATGAATACTGCAAAAAAAGTCAGGGGCCCATAAAGACCCCACTGCCCTGACTAGTGGGACTTTCCTTACTCTAGCACACGTGCACACCTCACACTGTCCTGTACTAAAGTAACTGTTGGTGGCCACTGAGCTCATTAATTATTCATAAATACTTCATGAATACATAGATCTAATTGTAACAGACTGAATTATGAGAAGGACATTTGGGGTAGAGCATCTGGCTATATAACCTGCAGCTACCAACAAGGACTCCTCTGGATTATGCAAATGACTCTGCCTTAAAAAGTCTGTACCCCAGCCGTCCATGGCCACATGCCTCCCTCGGCACAGCCCACATCTCTCTTAAGGTGTTCTCTTTGCTCTTTCTTTGTGTGCACTCAGTTGCTCAGTAATGTCTGACTCCGTGCAACCTGTTCTTTCTTTCCTTATTGTTTCTGTTGTTGATAAACTTTCTCATAATGAGTAAGACCTAGATTTTTCCTTGTGTCCTAATCAAGAACTGGGGCCCACAGGAGGAAGGGTCTTCAGACTCACCTCCCACTAACAGAATAGTCCCCATGGCCAGTATGTTCTATTTACTGGAGACCCAAATTGCCATCGCAACTCCGTGGCCCAACAAGGTCATGAGCTTTGTTCTGCACAAGAACAGAGACACTGACTGGTATGTCTGCTCAGGCTGACAAAAAGAACTGTGCCTAGATCCGAGCCCTAGTTGCTATAAGCACTACCCTCATAGCTGTTTCTATCTGATCTCTGGTTATTAAGTCTCATAGATTCCCCCACTAACCCCGGTGAGGGGAGACCCAAGTGGTGTCTGGCAATTCTGGAAAGCTGGATGTTTACCTTGGGGTCTCTTTTCCCTGGTGGAGAAACCATAGGCCCAGGAAACCCCTCTCAGCACAGGGCCGCTCTGGTCTAGGGGAGAAGAAACTCATTCAGAACCTGTACTTCTTAACATTTTCATAATTCCTTCTTGATCTCTGGAGTCCATGGAGGTGTTTCAGCCTCATTCCTGGGGTTCTGGGAGTCTCACAATAATGTCTTGTCTGTGGATAGTTGCTAGTTGGTCTTCTTGTGAGGGACAAGGAAGTCAGAAATGACCTATGTTGCCATTTTGATATCAGTTCAAGAATGGGAATTTGGAAGGTTTGTATCAATCCTATTAGCTGTGGAGGCTGAAAGTCCAAGATTCAGGTGCCAGTCAGATTGACTCCCAGTGGAGGCCCTTTGGGCCCTGGTGAGAGTTCATAGAGGAAATCTTGCTGTGTCCTCACAGAGGAAGAGGGCTGAAATCTTTGTCTTAATTGTAAAGATTCTTAAAGCTATTAAATAATGGCCCTAATCTCTGCTTTTTTGACAGTAAAACTATTTGTATAAAAGACCACATTGTTTAGATTGAGTAATGTATTTATAATGACCTCATTTTGAGCCTTTTTTTGGATGGATGCTAATTTTAAAAATAGATTGTAATTTAGGATTCAAAAGTATGGCTAGAAAAATGAATATTACTTCTCTCTTTTAATTATCTCACTTGAAAAAAACCTAGTAGGATAATCTGGGATGACAACATCATCTCTCATTTTTCCTTTGTAGTGGAAGATATAAAAATTGCACGTGTTCTTCCCAGAAGGAATTAGAAAGTTTCCCATGGAAAATTGTCCTTATAATTTGACAGCCCAAATAACAAGCAGATGTCACAAGCACTCAACAAATAAAAATCCCCTGAAAATTTTGTTTTCCCACTTGTAATTTAACTTGTCACTGAAAATGTGACAATTATTATTATTTATTTTTGTACAAAAATGTGATAATGACACTTAATAGCAGAACAAATGCTTATCAGTGGTAGATAAGAACATTATCAGTGTGGTTTTCAATCATATCTGTAAATGATTCAATGTAATTGGATCCCAGGGCATGTCTAACAAAGCCTAACATCGAGAGAATACACGGGAGTTGTAAAAAGATTAGATCTTCTATTTTCTCTGTCATTTTAATTCTGTGTTGATCCTCCATGACTCTTGGTATACATATGAGAAAATTAACCTGAAATATATTGTGTGTGTGTGTGTTCTCAGATAACTGTTTTGATGAACTCTATTGGGTTGCTGTAGTCTTGATTATGGTTAAGTTTTACAGATCACCTTACCCTGTAGCTGGACTAATATAGCTTTGATAGCTCCATTGATTTAGTTACTACACAAAGGTTTACAAGATAGGAAAGCACTTTAATATGCTTCAAAAATAGTTACCAAAAAAGGGAATGAGAAAGAGCCTCCAACCTGAAAAAACATTTTAGTTAGAAAAAAAAAAGAATCAACTCTGTCTTATCTACCACCAACCACGCACTATAATTTTAAACAACTTTGCAGCAGAGTATTTCTTTTTCTGCCCAATGACTGGTGTTTAAAGTGTTGCTCAGACTGTGAGCCAAAGACTCTTGATTAGCTAGATATGTTGGACAAGTCCTTGTAAAAACACTGTACAGTTGTACTTCAGTGCTTCCATTTTGATGTATCTTGTTAAGAATTACCCAAAGTCATCTGAAGAGGTTCACAATTAAGGAGGAGGAGAGGGAAAAGGCTTTGCAAGAAAAGTCAAAAAGTGTAACAAAGAAATGGTAGCTTATTGTGGTGGGTCTGATTATTCGACTAGGGATGATGGTGATGACGTTGGACAAAAATTACATAAATTTGGTTGTTATTTTT
The DNA here is from genome assembly GCA_006408675.1 of Madoqua kirkii. NCBI lineage: Eukaryota > Metazoa > Chordata > Mammalia > Artiodactyla > Bovidae > Madoqua > Madoqua kirkii. The sequence continues at coordinate 81 of SJYC01022200.1, read as the reverse complement.
AATGTATTAAATATCAATTGTAGCAAATTTAGTGGCTGGATAAGAGATTTGGCTTATATATTTCCTAAGCCAGTTATAGGT
>SJYC01022196.1:0-19648 GCA_006408675.1 Madoqua kirkii | reverse complement strand
GGGGGGGCCTGGTGGGCTGCCATCTATGGGGTCTCCCAGAGTCGGACACGACTGAAGCAACTTAACAGCAGCAGCAGCAGCAGCAAAGTAAAAATAAGGGCTTCCCACTCAGTGGTAAAGAATCCATCTGCCAATGCAGGAGACTCAGGAGATAGGACTTCAATCCCTGGGTCAGGAAGACCTCCTGGAGGAGGAAATGGCAACTCACTTCACCATTCTTGCCTGGGAAATCCCATGGATAGGGGAGTCTGTTAGGCTACAGTCCATGGGGTTGCAAAGAGTCAGACAAGACTGAGCAACTGGGAATGCACGCAATCTAAAAATAATGGTAAAATGTTTTATAGATTAAGTTTATAATGGAGAATCTATTGAGTGTAACACAAAATAAAGGTCCAAGCATTTGCACATTTCAATCTGTTTCAAAATACTATAGCTCACCTTATTGTAGAGATAGCTGGGGATTGACAGAAAAAAAAAGATGAGGGAAAAAGTAAAATAATTCTATTGCAGTTAATTAAAAGGAGATATTAAAAATACTTTCATCCATATTTCTTCTATTTTGGTGAGAACATTTTCAGTATGGAGCTTCTCAGAAGCAAAATATCAAGCAATGAGTAAAATTTTGTCTGTTGAGAATTCTGAATTATTAATTGGTTAAGATGAATAAGCAAGAATTCAGATGCTTCTCTGATGGTAGCAACAGATTTAAAAATTAAAGTCATTGTGACAATGTTTTTGAGACCACGGTGCTTAAATAAGTCTACCACTTTCAGAAATCCTTATAAAACATTAAAATAAAAAATATTAGCACTTGGCAATTAATAATATAAGCTGAATGTTCAACAAAACAGTTTTACTTTCTTTAATCAGTAGCCCAACAGAATATTTTTTGAGATGAAATAGTTTGAAGAGATGAATTGAAATTTTATAAGCAAACTATACAAATAAAACCATAGAAATAAAAAATACACTTTGGCCACCTGATGCGAAGATCTGACTGGAAAAGAACCTGATGCTGGGAAAGATTGGGGGCAGGAGGAGAGGGGGACGACAGAGCATGAGATGGTTGGATGGCATCATCGACTCGATGGATATGGGTTTGGGTGGACTCTGGGAGTTGGTGATGGACAGCGAGGCCTGATGTGCTCCGGTTCATGGGATTGCAAAGAGTCGGACATGACTGAGTGACTGAACTGAACTGAACTGAAACAGGGAAACAGGTTAACTATGTTGGGCATTGAATTAATAAGTTGGAATAGAATCTTGAAGGATCGTTAAATGTCTGTATCAAAATGGAAGACAGTAATTTATTTGAGCCATATTCTGATAGAGATTAAAAGGTTATTGAGTGTACATTTCCTACATTTATATCACTTCTAAAGTTTTAGGGTAAGATTTCTTTTAAGTTTGATTTAAATCCCTTTTTCACTAGGTCTTAGAGAAGAGTGTTAGTAACTCAGTCATATCCTACTCTTTGCAACTACATGGACTGTAGCCTGTCAGCTTCTGTCCATGTAATTCCTCAAGCAAGAATACTAGAATGGGTAGCCATTCCCTTCTTTGGGAGATTTTTCCCAACCCAACGATCAAAACCTGGGTCTCTTGCATTACAGGCAGGTTCTTGACCATCTGAGCCACCAGTGAGGCACAAAGAAGGGTACCTGAAGACAGTTCACATATACATGAAATTGATATACACCATACAATGCTCAGTTTCTGTGCCCATTCAATATCTTAAATATTGTCAGCATGCTATAGTTATCCTATCCCCAAGTTTGAGTTTTCTGGCAACACTTGTCTTAGCCCAAATACAAATATACATTTCATTTCCCAAGACAAATAATTTTCCAGACTTGCCCATGTGTGTCTCAAAATACTTCATTTAACCAGGAGCAACTGGTAATGTAAATCTATTTGTATTCTTAATGAACAAATATTTAGATAGCTATACTAAATTGAACAGATTGTTTAAAATGTTGTATAATTTAAAGTTTAGAGCTGACCAAACATTTGTCTGCAGGATTTTAATTCTGTATAAGGTGTTGTTTCAAAGCTATTGTTTCTGCAGATCTTATTAACAATGGCTTTACATAGATTAACCAAGAAAGTGATGTCATTAAAAGGAATGCTGTTCAGTGCAATCATCACAGAAATTACTTCTTGCATTTTCTTCATTGTAAAAACTCTTTGTAGAATGTCCTGGAATGTCCTTATTTATGAGTTTAATGGTAAATTAAACAAGAACAGATTCTGGAACAAGAATGGTTTGATTTGAACTCTCATTCTGCCCATTTAGAAGATGTATGACCTTAGGCAAATAACTTTACCTCTTCTTGGTTCAGTTTCTTTTTTAAATAGGGGATAACTACAGGGTCTGATTTACATGGTTGCTGTCAGGATGAAATTAACTTATATAAATAAGGCTTTTAAGGCTATTCTGATGACAATAAATACTGCATAAATATTAGCTAAAATTTTCAATTTTTTCTTCCTTTCTCTATTATACATATGCCCATTAAATTTATAATAACTTTGTACTGATTCTTGTAACCTTAGTGACCACATTCATGCATTTTTCATGTATCAGATTACTATAAATTAAATAATAACCCTACTCAACCACATACTCTTCCATATATTTATTCATGTAGTAACCAAATATTTATTAAATAACCCTTTTTCCAACCTCCTTTCAAAATTCAAATGATGCATACAGTCTAGTGAAAGAGTAAAACCATGAAAATGAACAATCACAGTAGATTATAATTACATTTATAGTAACAGTAGTTGGATTTGCCTGAAAGGGTTAGGAAAAGCTTTACAAAACAAATAAATTTTGAGTTGAAACCTGTATAAGTAAAATATGTATGAGTAAAAAATGTGTAAAAAATGTATGAGTAAAAAAGTATGAGTAAAATATGTCAGACTGCTAAGGGAGTGTGGGAGGACACGCGTGGAAAGGAGAAGAAAGCCTGGCAAATCAACACTCACTCTAAACATTAAGTAGACTATATCTTAGAGAAATTTGAAGGCTGTAGAGCACTGAAAGTAACCATAGCAACAACCAACCTCAAATTCAGTCTGACTTCTGTCTAGATTAATTCAAACATCCACCTTGATGTGGGGTAGAAGGAAGCATAACAGTACTTCACCTCAATAAGTAATGACTTACTTAAGCTGTCTAGCTTTCAACCAGTATCTAGGAAGCATCAAGAAGGAAAGAAAAATAAACACACTGTAAAGAACCCAACCAACTAACAGAGCAATCTACTTTAACTATAAAGTAGATTTTAAACCATCTGACAAAGAATGTAATATGCCTGTAATTAATATGTTAAAGGGCCTAATAGAAAAGGTAGACATCATACAAGATCAGATGGGTAATTGCAGCAAAGAGATGGAAGCTGTGAGAAAGAATAAATGAAATGTTATACATACACATACACACACACTCATAGAGTGTTGAAGAGGAAAAATTCTTTCAATAGGCTCATTTGCAGGCTTACCAAAAAGAGAATCAGTGAACTTGATAGATAGATGCAAACTTATAATTGGAGACTTAAACACTCCTTTCTCAGCAATTGATAGAAGTAGACAAAAAATCAATAAGGGCACAAAAGGCTTGAACAAAACTACCAGTTGACTTTATCTAATTGACATTTATAGAACTCTTCAGCCTTCCAACCCAAGACATTATTTTCAAGTGCACATGGAACCTTCTCCATGATGGACCATGTTCTCAATCACAAAACAAACTTTAACAAATGTAATACTATAAATCACATAAATACTGTTCTTCAATGATAACAATTTAAAAAGAAAAAAATAGAAAGATGTCTGAAATGTGCAAATATTTGGGAATTAGCACTATATTTCTGAATAAACTGAGTCAGAGAGAGTCTCAACAGAAATTAGAAATATTTTAAGCTAAATGAAAATAAAAATACAGAATATAAGATTGTTGGTTATGTGGTTAAGCCAATAACTAAAGGAGAATTTATAGCAAAGACTATTTGTATTATAAAAGATGAAAAGTCTCAATTAAGAATGCTAAGCTTTTATCTTTAAAAAGCAAACTGAGCTTAAAACAAGCAGAAGGAAGAAATTAATAAAATGTAGAGCAGAAATCAATGAAACTGAAAACATGAAAATAGTACAGAAAATCACTGCAACTCAAAGCTGTTTTAAAAAAAAAAATCAGTAAATCCTTAGACAGACTGAACTCTTAGATAAGAGAGAAAATGCAAATTGCTAATAAATGAAAACAGAGGCATTACTACAACTCCATAGACATTAGAAGGATAATAAAGAAATGCTAGGACAATTAAGTGCTCATAAACTGGACAATTTAGACGAAAATTAAGTCATTCCTTCAAAGACAGAATCTACTAAAACTTACTCAAAAACAAAACAATAAATCAAGGGACTTCCCTGGTGGCCCAGTGGTTAAGACCCCATGCTCCCAATGTAGGGCTCACGGGTTTGAACCTTGGTTGGGGAACTATGATCCCATGAGCCACATGAGGTCAGGTGAGGTGAAGTCGCTCAGTCGTGTCTGACTATTTGTGACTGGATGGACTATAACCTACTAGGCTTCTCCGTCCATGGGATTCTCCAGGCAAGAATACTGGAGTGGATTGCCATTTCCTTCTCCAGGAGATCTTCCCAACCAAGGTAGCGAACCCAGGTCTCCCGCATTGGAAGCAGACGCTTTCCAAAAAAAAAAAAAAAAAAGAAGAAGAAGAAGAAGAAGAAGAAGAAGAAAAAGAAATCAAGTCACTCTATTTCTAGGGAAATAAGCATTCCCTAGAGGAAAATTAAAGTAGCAATTTAAAATATTTCAAGGCCAGGTGATTTTGTTGGTGAATTGTGCAACACTTCCAATATGTTGGCCGCCTGATGCTAAGAACTGACTTATTTGAAAAGACCTGATGCTGGGTAAGATTGAAGACAAGAGAAGGGGACAACAGCAGACAAGACGGTTGGATGGCGTCACTGGCTCATGGACATGAGTTTGAGTGAACTCTGTGAGTTGGTGATGGACAGGGAGGCCTAGGCTGTTGCAGTCCATGGGGTTGCAAAGAGTCAGACACGACTGAGCAACTGAACTGAACTGAACTGAACACTTACAGAGGAAATATAAATTCCTTAAACTGTGTTAACATTTATGGGAAAGTATGTGAATGGTACCCAAGAATCATCTTCTTATGATTACTTTACAATAATTCCAAAATTATTTAAAATCCAAAATAAAAGTAGAGGGAAGGAACAATATATGATCCTCAAAATGTTGAATTTTGTGAAAAGAAACAAACTGATGTTTTAAGCTGTTGAAGTTTCAGAGAAAAGTTTTTAGTCTTCCTATTTGAATTTTTGTCAGAATTTTCTTCCTGGGGCTATCTTGAATATCCAAAACTTATTGTGAATGTATACTAATTAAAAGAATAAGATATCACCTTTGAGAAAGACATAGATAAATAGAATAGAGTCTGGAAATAGAGTCCACGATTGATTTTTGACAAAGCTATCAATGTTTTACTTTAGGGAATCCATTAAAACTGTTGTAGCAATGAGAACTCTGAATGGGTAAGAAAATAAATCTTGATCCTCACTTCACATTAAATCTTGATCCTCACTTTAAATCAAAGTAAAAACTGTATTTCGATCACTCAAAGTCAAGTTAAATGAAAAACAAAATCTGTAAAAACGTATGTATTTCATATAGTTCATGGTTTTAGAAAACACAGAACACTTTCGTCTATCTCATTGTGACCTCTTCTTTTTCATTTCCTTTTTTTTTTTCCTTAAAGTGAAGTGCCCAGCCACTTTGGGAGCAGGCTGGCACCCTAGCATGGCATTTTGCCTCCACCAGTTCCCACACTGTCATAGTGACCACCAGCTCTAGCTGAGTGTGGAGCTGCACCTCTTATTCCTTAGTTGTAGAAAACCTAAACTGCTAGTTTAGGTTGTTCCCAGAAACAGTTGTTCTACAGGTAAAAAGTTTTGGTGTGTGTGTTCCTGAGATGAGTTGAACTTTCTATTCTGCCATTTTGATCTGGACCTTGCCTGTACTGATTTTTGTAAATATGTGTAACATGTAAGCTATTAACTATGCATTTCATTTTAGGATAGAAATTTGGGTGTTAAAATACTTGTAATAAACAGAAGCTGGTAAGTCTGACAAAATCTAGAATCACTGGTTTAGAAACGTATGAAAAGAAGAATAAAGTGATGGTATTAAATGTATATTTTAAAATTATTTTTATTTAATGTAAAAGTGAGAAACTGAGAACGTCTTGGTTCTATAAAAGAGATAGCAATGGGGAAGAGGTTAAATGTGCAGCAGGACAGTATGAATAGTATGAACTCAAAAAGGATTGAATAGGATAGTTAGAAATAATATGCCCTAACATACCTAATAACAAGATATAATTGATAACTCTTCTACCAGTGACCATCCACATCAGAGATTCTTAATGATTATCTCTGAGTAATTTACTGTTGTTTTTCCTATTACTAGGGTTTCCCGAAAAGTGGTGCTGATGGGAGGGCATCTGCCTGCCAAAGCAGGAGACACAAGAGATGCAGCTTCAATTCTTCAGTTGATAAGATCCCCTGGAGGACGAAATGGCAACCCACTCCAGTATTCTTGCCTGGAAAATTCCATGGGCAGAGGAACCTCTCAGACTACAGTCCATGGGTCACAAAAGATTCAGGCACAACTGAATATGCACGTTACTGTTTTTTCCCCTCCTTAAGTAAAGGGATCATGTACTTCAACCATGTACATAGCCAAGCAAATAAACTGACACATATTCAATGTTCTCAAAGTTTTAATTACCCGTTTGGTATAAAATTTGACACAGATGCTGGATGCAGGATGGACATGGGACATAGAGGGTTCTGGGGCAGACAGACAAATTTGTTTTCACTGATAATGTATCTACCCTCTACTATCTACTTCTTTTATGTCCGAGTTTCAAATTTCAGAGAATGGATGACAGGGGGATCCCAGCCAAACGTAACAGATCACTTGACTTGGACCTTTGAAAAAAGTCAAACTTTAAGTAATAGTTGTAACTCCTGGGATAAATTACTTTGGCAAGAGGGAGTGTACCCCATGTGCTGGATCAAGTTCACATGTTTTGCTATACTGTCCTGCCAAGCTTGACTCTGAATACCAAAGTTTTAGAACTATTCTCATTTCAGTTATAACAGTAAGAGCAAAAAAAATTTATTATCTCTGTTTTTCAGATGAGGAAACTCAAGCAGGTGATTATATGAGTTGGTTAAGATCAGTAAGATCAGTCAAGAAGTCAGCAGATTGAAAACAAACACCAGGTTTCCAGAGGTCAAGCCTTGCATTCCAAAAAACCCCTGTGTTACCAAATCATGCAGAAATATGATAGATGAAAGGTAGTATCTCTGAATTTATTCTTCCAGATTTTGATCACTCAAAGTCAAGTTAAATGAAAAACAGAACCTGTAAAAACTTATATAACTTGAAATATATATACTTTATCATATTAAATAACATGTGTAGCATTCAGAAAGCACCTTCCCAGTTATAGGCAAGTTTGGCTTGGCACAGTTACTAAAATTAAAAGACACAAATTCTATTTCTGGATCTAAAGCTAACTCATTTGATATTGCTTTAGTTATTTTAATATTTAGATTTTAAATCCTCAATCTATACAGCAAATAAATATAGAGAGATCAGTTCAGTTCAGTTCATTAGCCTCCGATTCTTTGTGATCCCATGAATCATAGCACCCCAGGCCTCCCTGTTCATCACCAACTCTAGGAGTTCACTCAGACTCACATCCATCGGGTCCGTGATGCCATCCAGCCATCTCATCCTCTGTCGTCTCCTTCTCCTCCTGCCCCCAATTCCTCCCAGCATCAGAGTCTTTTCCAATGAGTCAACTCTTCACATGAGGTGGCCAAAGTACTGGAGTTTCAGCTTCAGCATCATTCCTTCCAAAGAAATCCCAGGGCTGATCTCCTTCAGAACGGACTGGTTGGATCTCCTTGCAGTCCAAGGGACTCTCAAGAGTCTTCTCCAACACCACAGTTCAAAAGCATCAATTCTTTGGAGCTCAGTCTTCTTCACAGTTCAACTCTCACATCCATACATGACCACAGGAAAAACCATAGCCTTGACTAGACGGACCTTAGTCGGCAAAGTAATGTCTGTGCTTTTGAATATACTATCTAGGGTGGTCATAACTTTTCTTCCAAGGAGTAAACGTCTTTTAATTTCATGGCTGCAGTCACCATCTGCAGTGATTTTGGAGCCCAAAAAAATAAAGTCTGACACTGTTTCCACTGTTTCCCTATCTATTTCCCATGAAGTGATCGCACTGGATGCCATGATCTTCGTTCTCTGAATGTTGAGATTTAAGACAACTTTTTCATTCTCCTCTTTCACTTTCATCAAGAGGCTCTTTAGCTCTTCTTCACTTCCTTCCATAAAGGTGGTATCATCTGCATATCTGAGGTTATTGATATTTTTCCCGGCAATATAGAGAGATACAGATTTATAATTTTTCAAGCCAGTGCAGTTTAAACACATTAATTAGAATGTATATTTCATAGCATCCACCCAGGAGTAAGTAAGGGGCACATTTTATTCATCATGATTTTAAGAACAGAGACCAAAGAGAAGGTAGATAAATAGATGTAAGAAGTTAAGCTGCAATCCCTTATGATGGAAAAATGTTCATTTTACAGAGTCATCTATAATGCCTTAGTGTACCAAATAGTGAAAAATATCGTCATTGTTATTGTCTGGCACTCGGTTGCTCCTTTCAAGATATATTTTTGCTCAGAGCACTTGACATAATCTGATCTGCATATTTTAGAACTGCAAGCTTTACCAGAGATGAGGGGGCTTCCCTGATAGCTCAGTTGGCAAAGAATCTGCCTGCAGTACAGGAGACCCTGATTCGATTCCTGGGTTGGGAGATCCCCTGGAGAAGGGATAGGCTACCACTCCAGTGTTCTTGGGTTTCCCTTGGGGTTCAGCTGGTAAAGAATCTGCCCGCAATGTGAGACACCTGGGTTCAATCCCTTGGTTAGGATATCCCCTGGGAAAGGGAAAGGGTATCCACAGGGTCAAAAAGTGTTGAACGTGACTGATCAACTTTCACTTTCACCAGAGATGAGAGTTTACCTTTATTTCCCCCTTTTCATGTCCCTGCACTTAGAAAAGTGCTTCACACATAGTAAACACTTTAAAATATTGATTGTGTGAGATGACTACAAAAAAATTCTAACACAGGTTAATCAAGATTTTCTCTGAGTTCATCTATTTAAGAGAACCCCATGTTAATTATCTATATGTACAGCTATATATTAATACTTACAAAACCTTCAGGAGCCATGTTTGCCAAATTAGTCACAAGGAAGGTATGTTGTCTTCTTTGCCCTGTCCTCAAGGAGCTAAAGCTCTGTATACTAAATAAGAAAACAACTGAACCAGTATATGACTGTCAGTATTTGTTGCCTGATGTTTGTGACACCAGGACAACATTCCCCAAGATGTTGTTGGGGAATAAATGGGTATTTTATTGGAGTAAAAGTTAATTTCCATGGAAGAGAAAAAAGAGAAGTGGAAAGAAATAAAGAATTCGGCCACATATATTTTTGGAGCCAATGTACTTAGAGCTATATACCTTTTTAGTGTTGCTGTACAACTGGCTCACAGACAAATGCATTAGTCTTTTGACATAATCTTTCCAGTATTTAAAATCATTCCAGCTAGCTTTGAATTGATATGGCCATAATATTTTTTTTTTATGTAAAGACAGCCTATTATGCCATTTATTCCCCTGAAATCCCAGATAAGGTTGTAAGCCCTAGAATTCAATTCAAATACTCTCTCTTATTCTTCAGGAAAGAATTCTTCTTAGAAAGAAGCACAGCATATGATTCCTAGGTATATAGTAAATCTTTCCTGCATAGAAACATTAGAAAAAGTCAAAGAAAAGAAAAGTTAGAGATTTTCCCCAAATATTATATATCAATGCAATTATATTATTATACTCCATTTTATTGCTAATATGTCTACATTATCCTAATCCATATGGTTATTATGATTAGAAACATCAAATACTCTCTATATGTTACACTAAATGACAAACTCCACCATTCATCTGTTCAGCCAATATTTTCTAAGTAACTGCAGATACATTACATTACTTATGCCTTCAAAGAACCTTCAGTAGAGAAAACACATTGCCATATAGATTGAGAAGCAAAAAGCAAATAGTTAGGGAAATGAAGATGCTATGGGTATTCAATCTTTTCTTTGGGAATCAAGGTGTTAGTCAATATAGATTAGACTTCAGCTACATATAAAACAACCTCTAACTCGCAAAGCTTATCATATAAGCATGTATCTCTTACTGATGCAAAGTGTATTGTAGGTATCCAGGAAGGCTGTGTCCCACATGATCATTCAAGATCTCAGTCTGAGAGATTCTGGACCATCAGAAGCATCGCTGGTCTCCTAAGCCTAAAGGAGAACGAGGCTAGAGAATCACTCAGAATCTTTTTACTGCCTCAGTCTGGATGCATCACACATCACACATCTCATATCTCACTGACCAGAAATGTCCAAAGGTGACTTGTGAAAACAAGACAGAAAACAGACTCAAACTAATCTTCAGCGAGGTAAGACATCAATTCTATAAATAAAAGGAGGATAGAAAAGTGTGTGAGATTATTAAATAAATGTTCCAAAATTGAACATATGAGCACTGACAGATGGGATTTCTGTTTCTGTTCAAGACAGAATCACAAAGAATACTTTCACTCTTCTTGAAACAACCTCAGAATGGGACAAAATACATGAACAATGGATGACAAGACATTAGACATCAGGCAACAAAGGATAGAGTTCCCCAAATTGAGAAACAAACACCGTGAGCCCTTATTAAGTTCAGGTGCTGCTTTGAGAGCATTTCTAGGCCATGGCATAGGAAGGAGAAACACAGGTAGAGCTCAGTACACTCTCTGACTTGGGATAAAGACTTGAGAGTCTGTAGAGAACAATCCAGTTAGAATTCAAAGGCAGAGTACAGAAGAGAGAGAGAAGCTCAAAGAGAGAATCCTGGAGATCTACGGAGTGTCTCCTCAAGTGCTCGCTTTAGTATTAATTAATGCATATGTGAGAGGAAGTGATATGGAGCCAGAGAAAAGATATTCTGGAAGAATTAGGTGTAACAGAGCCCCATGCTCACACAGCATTGGGAATAAGGGTGACAAGTGACAAGTGAAAGTCACTCAGTCGTGTCTGACTCTTTGTGACCACATGGTCTGAGTCCATGGAATTCTCCATAATACTGGAGTGGGTAGCCTTTCCCTTCTCCAGGGGATCTTCCCAACCCAGGGATGGAAGCCAGGTCTCCCGCATTGCAGGCAGCTTCTTTACCAGCTGAGCCCCAAGGGAAGCCCAAGAATACTGGAGTGGGTAGCCTATCCCTTCTCCAGAGGATCTTCCCAACCCAGGAATGGAACTGGGGTCTCCTGCATTGCAAGCAGATTCTTTACCAACTGAGCTATCAGAGAACTCCTGGGAATAGTGATAGTTTCCACCAAACAGACAGAAAATTCTCAAGGTCTGTGATGAACCAAGGACCCAGAGGATGCTGCCTCAGTGAGGAGGAATCAGCCCTGGATTAATCTTTGCTCCAGTCCCTGTTAGCAAACCTTAGAAACAAGAACAAAAAGGAAATCATTTCTAAGTAACTGAAACATATCTCAGAACCAAGGTTAAGAATATTCATAATAATACAAATATATCACCTAAAATGGTAAAACCCACACTGGGAGGCATCCAATAAAACAACAGGTATGAAAATACCTTGTTGAAAATAAAATTAGACCCATCATACAGAGGAAAAAATAAATGAAACTGAACCAAAACTGACCTGGATGTTAGAATCTGCAGACAAGGACATTAAAACAGTTATTAAAAACGTATTCCACATGTTCAGAAAGCTAAGTAGAGACAGGTAAGGTATGAAAAGCCCAAACTTATAAAAATGAAAACTATAATACCTGAGATGAAAAATACATTCAATGAAGGGAAGTTCTCTGGTGGTCCAGTAGTTAAGACTCCATGCTTCCAATGCAGCATGCCTAGGCTCCATCTCTGGTCAGAGAACTAGATCCTGCTTGCTGCAACTAAGACCCAGTGCAGCCAAATACATAAATAATATTTATACTCTACTAAATTAATAGCATATCATACATGGCAGAAGAACGATCCGTGAACTTGAAAATACAGAAAAAAAACTATTCACAATGAAGCACAGAGAAAGAGAATTAAAAACAAAACAAAACAAAACAAAAACAAAAACAGAGCCTAATACATTTATTTGTAAGTGGAATTCCTGAAAGGAGTAGAGGGAAACAGAGAATGTTTGTAAGAACATTGGTTGAAAATTTTCTACGTCTGGTGAAAACTATAAAGCCAGAGATTCACAAATCTGTAAAAAATCCTAAGCCCTAAATGTCTTTTTAAAACAAACAAAAACCAACTAGATCGAGGCATTTCATTATCAAATTTCTTAAAACCAAGGATACAGAAGAAAATTTTAAAACAGCCAGAGTAAAAAGGCATACTGTATACAAAGGAACAAGTGGATGGATGGCAGTAGATTTATTTTCAAAAGCAATGCAAGCAAGAAGATAGAGGAGGTACATCTTTAAAATACTGAAAGACAAAAAGAAAAATAACTAAAAACCTGTCATCCTAAAAATTTTCAGAGAGCAAAAAGGATTACTCACATAAGATAAATAACTTATATTAGGAAAGTTATTATATTTCTAACTGTAACATCTGAAGTTAGAAGGAGGTGGAACATTGCCCTAACATTTGGATAGAAAATGATTTCTAACCTTTAATTCTATGCCCAAACTAACAATTACTTTGAGGGTGAAAGGAAATATATTTTCATTCATATGTTCCCATTCTTAGGAATTCACTGACTATGGATATTAAAAAAAAAAAAAAGGAATCTGGGCAATAGAGAATTTAATGTAAGGGAAAGAAGAAAATTCCAGGAAAACGATAGGAGAAAATTTCAGAGAATAAGTATGGCAGGTCTCAGTTCAGTTCAGTTCAGTCGTTCAGTCGTGTCCAACTTTCTGCAACCCCATGGACTGCAGCATGCCAGGCCTCCACGTCCATTACCGACTCCTGGAGTTTACCCAAACTCGTGTCCATTGAGTTGGTGATGCCATACAACCATCTCATCCTCTGTCGTCCCCTTCTCTTTCCACCTTCAATCTTTCCAAGCATCAGGGTTTTTTCAAATGAGTCAGGTCTTCACATCAGGTGGCCTAAGTATTAGAGTTTCAGCTTCAGCATAGTCCTTCCAATGAACACTCAGAACTAATTTTCTTTAGGATGGACTCGTTGGATCTCCTTGCAGTCCAAGGGACTCAGAAGTCTTCTCCAACACCACAGTTCAAAAGCATCAATTCTTTGGTGCTCAGATTTCGTTATAGTACAACTCTCAAATTCATACATGACTACTGGGAAAACCATAGCCTTGACTAGATTGACCTTTGTCTAGAGAACTATAAATCCAGAGATAATTAAAAAAATTAAAAGATACTGATAATTATTTTCCAAGTTAAAAAGAAATTCTATTGAATATTTTGAAGTTAAACTAAGAGAAAACAAAGCAAATAAGTAAGGCGGTTATTAACTCAAGTGAAAGCAGAACGTTACAGAAGAAATGAGGATGTAGCTACAATATACTACCTTTTTCAGCTATAAATAAGATTTAAAGTAATAATATAAACACTGGTTATTAATGAAACAAAATTGTTATATGATTTTACTGGAAAGATGTATTATAATTGTATGTGCAAGAGTGTTAAATCCTTGTGTTTTATAGTAGCTCAGTTAATGCTTAATACTGATAAACATGAGTTTAGTACACGTTATTTATTTTGTTCTAGTACTTTGTAGAAAAATGGACAGAAAAAGCTTGTCTTTTCTTCTATATTGCACCACTATTATTTCTTTAACTTCAGCTAGAGAAGGATTTTATTTCAACTGTATAAATGTCTGAGGATTTTCTTAAACAGACTCTTGTCTAAATGCAATGTCATCTTTGCTTGTGGGGGGAAAGGACCAACCAGGGAATTATTCAGCCTTACTGAGTAAATCATTCAGATGCAGATGACTTAACTTTCTGGAGATGATAAATAGCTCTATAGGAAAAGGCAAGCTACATTTCCTTTGGGGCAATGGAGGATGATGAAAATCATCACAGAGCTGTGAAAGAACAGAAAAAAATGCAAATATCCCTAATGCTCCTCAATGATGTGCCAAAAAAGTATTTAAAATGTTAAACTATTGTTACAATTTGAAAGCATGAAAACTGTATAAGCTGCAAATGGAAAGTGGAAGAGATAACATAGAATCACAAATTTGTGGATTTTTCCTCTTTTAATAATTGACAAAAACTCTTTGATCAAGTGGATTCTGTTGACACCTTTTTGTGTGTGTGTGCAGCAGATGGAAGCACTTATCTTTAAGTTATGAAACAGAAAAACTGTTCATAAAGATTGCTTTGAATGTCAGTTTCCCTGTATTGTGTAAGTCTGGGGATTTGAAACACAAAAATATGTGACATAAAAGATACAATGCATGGATTCTAATACATGGTAATGCATTGACTTTTAAAAAACAATTAAATAGTGCACTCTGGTTGTAAGCATTACTCCCCATTCAGGAATTACTTTTTCAAATAAAAATTATTTTGTGTAATAAGAATTTCTTTTTAAGCAATTTATGTCACTGGTCTCACCTAGTAGTTTTCTTCATCATAATTCTTAAAAACAACATACAATTGGTCTATCCCAATAGGTGACTGCAAAAAAAATAAATAAAGATTTAAGAAATAAAACATTTTACAGTTTTTCTAAAAAAGAGACCCAAGGTGAAACTGTTGGTATCTTGTTAAAATTCATGCATGCAGAAAAACTAATTGTATCTGATTTTAACCACCTTTTGTAAAGGGGATGTTTCTCTTGCATTCATTAACTTAATTGGCACAGTTGAAGTTTTAAGAGAACTTTGACCTTTGGTTATGGGTTATAGTTTTAGCAATAGCCTTTCAAAATTAGTGAAATAACTTAATCAAAGTTCCAGATTCCAAAAGTTGTTTTAGAAAGAAAATATGAAAATTTTGAGTAAAAGGAGTATTTATACTTTGGCAAAGGACAGCATTTTGGACCAAAAATAACAAATAATTCTGGAAAAGGAAATGGCAACCTGCTCCAGTATTCTTGCCAGAAGAATCCCATGGACAGAGGAGCCTGGCAGGCTGTAGTCCATGGCGTCTCAAAGAGTCAGACATGACTTAGCAACTAAACCACCACCACCAAAAATAAAAACTTCACAATCCATGGCTTGAAGGTAGAGAGTCTTACTGGGTATCAGTAAGTGAACAAATTGTGAGGAGCAAATCCTTTAGTGGGATTATTTTTTCTTCCCTGTTATATGAAGCATCACTCTTGAAACTTCCCTGGTGGTTCAGGGGTTGAGAATATATCTTGCAATGCAGGGGATGTGGGTTCAATTCCTAGTCATGGAGCTTAGGTCCCACTGATTTTGCTGCAACTAAGGCTCAACATGGCCAAATTAATTAATTATTGATTAATTGTTTTTAAAAAAGCATCATTCTTAATGATACCCTGGTGGGAAAACAAGGTAATATTAGGAATTATACAAATTGAGACTCCAGTTTTGTACTGAAAGTGTAACACTTACATGTTTATTCAGAAAAAAAAATGTAATTGGAATGAACATAATTATACTATATGGGTGAGGCTATGCATGCTAAGTCACTTCAGTTGTGTCCAACTCTTTGTGACCCCATGGACTGAATCGTGCCAGGTTCCTCTGTCCATGGGATTCTCCAGGCAAGAATACTGGAGTGAGTTGCCATTTCCTCCTCCAAAGGATCTTCCTAACCCAAGGATAGAACCTGTGTGTCTTGTCTCCTGCACTGGCAGGTGGGTTCTTTACCACTAGTGCCACTGGGAAACCCAAGTGAAGCTATATAGACATGATAATTAACACTTGTGGATTGTTTATAAGGAGCTTTGAGTTCTTCAGTCTTTTATTTTTTAAAACTGTAACCTAGAAAATCCTCAGAGAAATAAATGAGAATATTCAAAGAAACTTAAGTCCCTAACATTTTCATGGTTCTTCCAAGGGCAGAGGGTACCCCACTCTTGTGAGGTCAAAGTGCTTGGCTAACTGTGCATTTGTTATTTATGTGGATGATTCTAGAATGGTTGGGTATTATCTTGGGATCTGCCATTTCTATTTCCTCTCCTGGTCTAGAAGTGTATCTTTCCTTCTTTCATTCAGAAGACTTTTAGTGATGTGATGTGTACAAAATGCTACTCTTTGACCAAGATGTTGTTGCTTAGTTGCTAAGTGGTGTCTAACTCTTTTGTGACTCTATGGACTGTAGCCTGCCAGGCTCCTGCCCATGGGATTTCCCACATAAGAATACTGGAGTGGGTTGCCATTTCCTTCTCTAGGGGACTTCCCAAGGAGGAAAGGATTGAATCCAGGGATTGAATCCACATTTTCTGCATTGGCAAGTAGATTGTTTACCACTGAGCCACCAGGTAAGCCTACCATAGGGGACTATTAATTAGAGGGTGGGGTTAATGTGATAAGGGCTTGGATTGAACCAGCTGAAGACGGTGAGTACTAATACCTTTCAATCCCTTGGTCACTAGGTCTTTATGGGGGAAAATCTAGGGAAGAGGGGATCAGGCAGGATGCCCTTCTGCACATCCCATTCTCCTCTCCAGCTACAGCTTCATTTCTTTTCTGTAAATCTTGTCTTTAAAGCTTCCATTTCTCTTTAGCTTATGATTAAATCTATTATTGAAGCCATTTATTTTACTTTGGATGATAGATGGCTTGTGGAAAGATATTGGACTGCATT
Source organism: Madoqua kirkii (assembly GCA_006408675.1). Taxonomy (NCBI): domain Eukaryota; kingdom Metazoa; phylum Chordata; class Mammalia; order Artiodactyla; family Bovidae; genus Madoqua; species Madoqua kirkii. Next base: position 2,651 of record SJYC01022196.1, on the reverse strand, counting down.
AATACATCTCTTGTTCTGTGTATTGGAAGAATCTTGTAATCTACAACAACATGTCACAAATATCAAAGTAACATTATAATATCCACTGTGAAAATATTTTTATATCAAAGAAAAGACCTTAAACTATCAATATTTTATTGTATTGACAAGCTCAGAAAAATATGAACATATAAGTTAATAGATGTCCTACTATGCATGTGCAGATGGAGATGTTTCTGTAATTAAGGTAAGTATAGTCTTTTTTGACTGGTGATAGCCACACGTGATCATTTGATGGAGTTGTGGTGCCTCTCATTAAGTATCTGTTGATTATATAAGCAATGATATGTAGATTTGTATGCTGGTCTAAGAGATTTTGAGAGAGAAGATTTGCCTTTGCTTTTCACACTATTACTGTTAACCATTAGAGGTTTTTTGTTTTTTGTTTTTTGTTTTTTTTTTTTTCCCTCTCCAAATTAATCCAGGAAAGTAACAGCTGTCATAATAACCCAAACCTGCCATTTATAACCTGGTATCTTTTAGAATTGCAAAATCCTAGAAAGTGCCACTGTCATAATAAAAGCTAACCTTAATAGTATGCTTACTACAGGCCAGGTGCTTTCATTATATAACTCATTTATATTCACAACACCCAGAAAGTACTATTGCCACCCCCTTTATAGAGTGACACAAATATTCAGACCATAGCATTCTTCTTCTTCTTTTTAATCAGGGGTCTTTCCAAGGCAGTATATCTTGCTTTCTAGGATCTCTTCTACTTGATATTCTGGTGGTGGGAATGTCTGACAGTTGGAAGGTATAGATTTTCAGAGTGTTTCAGATCATATTTTCACTCTCACACATACACATCGAGCAATACTTTAAAATGTCTTTTGGTAATTTACATGAGAATATGGAGTAAATATTTTTGAAGGACATACTTAAGAGAATAGAGGGATCTCATTTATACACAGATTTTCAAAGAAAATTTGAAACAACCATTTTGCAGCAATAATATCCTGATAAAATCAAGGGATGCTAAAAGTTTGTTCAGCAGAACCGAGAACAGTAGTACCTGGTTGGAATCGTAACAGTCCAAAATATGATAATCACTTTTCAAGTTCAGAGACTTGGTCTGGCATCTTGCTTAAGGAACACATTTCCAGGACTTTCAAATATACCAGAGACTATTGTTGAATGAAGATATGAATGACGTAAACTTTAATGGCAATTATAGTTACCAAATTACCTACATCTTTTGTCTAGTGATCAGAACTTCTTTCCTTGTTGGTCAGTTTATGTTTGAAGACAAGTTATAAACTGAAGATTGCTTGCTGAACACAAAATAGATTTAAGAAAGTTAGGAAGAACCTCCAAAATGGATATGACTTAGTCACATTTTGGCTACTATCCAAATGCTTATTCCTGAAAGGCAATAACTCAGATTATAAAGAGTGATTTTCCTTGCCATCTATACATTGTCTTACATGAGAATAATTTTGTGATTTCTGAATCTACTTATTATAAAGCTAAATTTACTTTTTTTTAAACAAAATTAAGTAATATGTGCGTGTGTGTTAGTCATTCAGTTGTTTCCAACTCTTTGCAACCCCATGGACTGTAGCCTGCCAGGCTCCTCTGTCCATGGAATTCTCCAGGCAAGAATGCTGGAGTGGGCTGCCATGCCCTTCTCCAGGGGATCATCACTTTCATCAATGTTATGAATATATAAGAATTTATGAATATACACACATGCATAGGTCTGTTTCAGAAATTCTTCATATTAGCTGTGCTAAATGTAAGTCCTTCACAGGAGGCATCATGGAAAATCTCTCCAATAGACTTGTGTGGAAACTCTTTCTGTGCATGGCAAATGTTTCACTGAGTAAGTCACTAAGTTGTGCCCAACTCTGCGACCCTATGGACTGTAGCCTACCATTTTCCTCTGTCCAAGGGATTCTCCAGGCAAGGGTACTAGAGTGGGTTGCCATTTTCTTCTCCAAAATGTTTCATTACATTAGACGATAAAAATGATATAGATCATCACTTTCACTTTTGTCTTTTTACCATTCCAATTTTGTTAAAATTGTCATTCAATGACCATTTGAAAGTTATTAGAGGTTTCAAAGCTTTATTGGATTTGGAACTAATGTGATACCAAAAACATAACTGACAATTACTCTGAGTATTCATTTCTCTCTCAATTCACAATCAAAGTTGTTCACACCTTGTGAGACCCAGCCATCACCAGTCACCTTGGTCCATCAAAACAGTCAGTCTGCATAATGGGAAAATGTAAAAATCCTGAGGTCAGAAAAGAGCTCTTGCTACTTGAAAGATGCAGAATAGTTTATTAACATATCACAGTGATTTCAACAGTACATTCATTAGGCATTGTTTGGAGAAATATTTTTTGTTCTCTACTCTTCTTCCCAAATGAGGTAAAAAATAGACTTTTTGAAGTTAAGCTATCTTTTTTACAAGCTTTCTTGAAAGCAAAACAAATTTGCCACCGTCTCACTTTTTAATCTATACCTGGGTAGTTTTTTAAAAATCTATTCCTGGAACATGGACCAGTGAAGAATAAAGTACCATAATTTAATACACTGATTTATTCTATTTCAGTCTCCAATCAGTATAAAAAACAAAATGACAGTCTAGCTCAGTTGGTA
>SJYC01022191.1:0-21602 GCA_006408675.1 Madoqua kirkii | reverse complement strand
CTTAGTAAATTTCTCTGTTGTCTTAAGATGATAGGAAGAATATTAAAACAATACAATATAAACATAAAATATTACATATGAATTTTCATGGTAACTTTTTGATACATACTATTTGATATTAGAAGTTAAATTTTTAAAAAGTTAAATGAATTTTAGAAGTGCAAATATTTTTCATTATGAAAAAAATGTACATTTTGTAATATATTTATATTTTATATATTAAATATATATTTCAATGTAATACATTTTTACATATGCAATATATTACAAAATATATATTTTTATTCAAAATAAAAATAACTTGCTTTTCTAAAACTCACTTAACTTTTAAAAATTTAACTTGTAATGCATATATTATGGGCTTCCCAGGTGGCGTGAGTGGTAAAGAACCTGCCTGCAAATGCTAAAGACTTAAGAGGCCTAGTTTGAATCCCGGGTCAGGAAGATCCCCTGGAGGAGGGCATGGCAACCCACTCCAGTTTTCCTGTCTGGAGGATCCCATGGACAGAGGAGCCTGGAAGGTACAATCTATGGGGCTCCACAGAGCTGGACATGACTGGAGAGATTTCGTACACAGGCTTGCATAAATATTCAGCTCAGTGCAGATCAGTCACTGAGTCGTGTCTGACACTTTGTGACCCCATGTACTGTAGCATGCCAGGCTTCCCTGTCCATCTCCAGCTCCTGGAGTTTACTCAAACTCATGTCCATTGAGACAATGATGCCATCCATCCATCTCAACTTCTGTCGACCCTTTCTCCTTCTGCCTTCAGTCTTTCCCAGAATGAGGGTCTTTTCAAATGAGTCAGTTTTTCACATCAGGTGGCCAAAGTATTGGAGCTTCAACTTCAGCATCAGCCCTTCCAATGAGTATTCAGGACTGATTTGCTTTAGGATGGATTAATTAGATCTTCTTGCAGTCCAAGAGATTCTCAAGAGTCTTCTCCAACACCACAATTCAAAAGCACCAATTTTCAGCACTCAACTTTCTTTATGGTCCAACTCACATCCATACATGACTACTGGAAAAACCGTAGCCTTGACTAGATGGACCTTAGTCTGCAAAGTAATGTCTCTGCTTTAGAATATGCTGTCTAAGTTGGTCGTAACTTTTCTTTCAAGGAGCAAGCATATTTTAATTTCATGGCTGTAGTCACCATCTGCAGTGATTTTGGAGCTCAAAAAAATAAAGTCTGCCACTGTTTCCACTGTTTCTCCATCTATTTGCCATGAAGTGATAGAACTGGATGCCATGATCTTCGTTTTCTGAATGTTGAGCTTTAAGCCAACTTTTTCACTCCCCTCTTTCACTTTCATGAAGAGGCTCTTTAGTTCTGCATATATATTATACACACAAAATAAAAAAACCAATTAATTATGTTATTTACCCTTATGTCACTATAAAAGCTTATAGGGATATGTCCTTATGCATATAATATAAGCATCCTTCCATTCACTCTGATATTTAAAACATATATTGAAAATGAAAAGCAAAATATGTACCTCACCCATTCTTCTGTGCAAATTCATTTTCAAATATATTTAAATCAATTCACATTCAATATGAGATTCAAGATGGAAGTCTTCATGTTTTGCCATAATTTCTGAAAGACAAAGGTGTAGAAAGCAAGAAAAATAGCTGATTGTCACATGGTATCAATAGAGTCATTTGTGTTGTTCTTTGCAGAATAAAAGCACTCCTATAGCTATCACTGTCTATGCTGACAAGAACACGTGTTTGCTGGTAACACACAGATTTGGCTTTGTTCTTCAATTATAGCTATAACTTCATTTCTGATACGTATCCTTCTATGATCATAAGAAAGAAGATATATGAGGGGCCATTTGTCTACATCATGACTCTGATAATATCTTTGCCCGTTGCCACAGAAACCCAGATCATGGTCATATGTTAACTGTAAAAATAGGAAATATGAGTATATTAAGACTTGCAGCCTCATTCTTTAATTCTTATTTTATTTTGACACGAAATCAGATCTCTACTTGATCTGGCTGCCTTACTTACATCACCTGTTATCTGATGGCTCACTTTCATTCATGTTTTGCTCTGTAAGAGGGATATTTTGGGAATATGCACAAGGAGCAAAGGGAGATGAGTATATAGCGTGTTTAATTTTCTTCTACAAATATATGTTAGACAGATTCTGATAATTCTAATGGATATAGAGTTATAATGCAAAAATTATAATAACACTATCAATGATATATTAACTCTGTATAAGTATACAAAGCAATCAACTTAGTTTTAAACATTATTCATTGATTATACTGCAAATGTATAAAACTCATAACTTTTTCTGATTCTTTTTCTTGTGCCCCAAAGACCTAAAAATGTGGGGGAAAGAAAGAAAGAAGTCCATGTTTTGCTTGGCTTCATACTTTAGAGAAGTCTATATCTGTCCAAAAGGCTTTTTACTGTCTATTGTTTAAAGGCTAAAACATAAATCTTTCAGCAGAAGTAAAAGTTTTTTACATATGTACATCCATTTTCTTTGTTTCTGGTGATATAAACCACTGGAAATTTGCAATTAAGAAAGGCTACATAACAGTAAGCATAAAGCATAAACACTAAAATAAATTTAAACCTTTCTGTCAGAATTTTTCAGTAAAACACATAAACAGAATTTATACTTGTGGTTTTCTTTCTTACCACCTTATCTAGCTAACTTGATCTAAACTAGTCAGGTCACCTCAGATACATAGATTCTTTTAGTATTCAGAATAATAAAATGTACACACATTTAAAGTACAGTTTCATAGGCTTCTGACAAACACATTTAGTCATTTAACCAATATTTCATCAAACTATTGAACTCAATTACCACACTAAATGTTCCCCGCTGCATCTTTTCAGTTAATTATCATCCAAACTCTTTGTTCCAGACTCAACCACTGTTCTCATTTCTCTCTTAAAATATTAATTTTGCCTGGTCTATAATTTAATATAAACCCTAATCCCATTCTTGGGGGTTTCCATCCTCATAACTTCATCTAATCTTAATTACCTCCTAAACGCTTCACCTTCAAACACTTTCTGCTAAAAAAGAGACGATAGGCACGACATAGATGTGTACCTGTTGTGAGAGGTGGGAGAGATTCTTGTGAGACTGAGGCCTTCACCTGTGGCATATGACACTACCTCCAGAGAAATGGTGTCAGAATTGACTTAAATCACAGGACAAGTGGTGTCCCAGAGCCTGGCCCTCATATCTTTGGTGACCATTGAGTGCTGTAAGTGAAGTGCCCTGTGAATGTGGTGGTGTGGTGAGAGTAAAGGAAACACACAGGAATAGACTGATATTTTCTTACACAAGAAGCCTCTTGTGGGGACTTCTCTGGTGGTTCAGTGGTCAAGACTTTACCTTCTAACACAGGGCCTACAGGTTCGATTCCTGGTCGAGGAACTAAGATCTCACATGCTAGGTGGCGGCTGAGCTTTCATGCTGTAACTAGAGACCCCTACACTCTGCAATGAAGACTCCATGTAGCCAAAAACAAGAAATACAGCAAATTAAAAAAAAATTTAAACAATTAAACAAATAAAAAAATACAGTTAAAAAAAGAAGCTCTTAATCACCCATGAAGGTGGACAATGTAATTAGCTCAAACATGTGTAATTAAGTTATAAAAAGCCAATGGAATAGTGGATCTCTGAAGACAAACCATGAATGAATTGATCAGTGAAAAGAGAAGCAAGAGATCAGATGGAAAATTAGTCAGACTAGATGGTGAGAAGTTTTGCTTCCTGGAGGCAAATGAGATTCAGTAGACCTTTCCTGAAGGGGGATTAAGGTGAACAAGCTTGCATTTTCATAAAAATCACTCTTCTGTGAGCTGAAGAAAGGTTTTTGAGGGCAAACTCAAGGAACAGCAACTTTAAAAGGCCAGATGGAGGGAAAAGAGGTTTTCAGGCAACAAAGACAAGTGAGTTTAAAGGTCCAAGCCAATGAGAAGGAGGAGTGGGAGAAGGTGGAGGTCAGCTGGGCTGAGATGGGCAGTGCAGGCCAGAGGATGATCAGGAAGCGGGGCCTGATGCCCTCTTAAGCGCTGTTTTCACATCCTTGGGTTTGGCAATTAAGAGGAGATGAGTGAATTTTTCCACTGCAGTTTTACTGGCATGTTTGATGTGGTAGCTTTATTTTGAGATTTGGGTGTAAGCGAGATTGGAAGAAATAGCTGCAGTAAATAGAGTGAACTTACTCTTATCAGAAGGCAAGAGACAGAGGGAGGAGGGACTCTAGGATAAAGCAAGTTGAAGGTAAGGATTTGTTGGCTTTTTTTTTTTTAAGATAGAATTTCCTACCTCATATTCCAGAGCCCATTTTTTAAGAGTCTTCTGCTGAAGCATTTATTGTGTTTGCCTTGTTAATGATAAATTTAAGCACATATCTATGACTGTAATCTTAACTAGTTGATGAGCTCTTGGAGGACAGGGATTATATTTTATTCATTATCTTAATCCCCACAGCATGTAATTTCTAGATGCATTAGAAATGAGAATTTAATAAAATTTAATTCATCAGTATGTAGTATTTCATCTTTCAAATGATTCTCAAGTATTTTATCTTGAATAACAAATCTTGTCAGTAGTAAAATGTAAAATATCCATGTATATCTTTCTAATGAGGAGTAGCACAGTACTGAGCAGTGATCCAAAGTCTAGCCCTTAGACCAGCAGCATAAGCATCCCCTGGGAACTTGTAAGAACTGCAAACTCTTGGGCTGTACCCAGACTTACTAAATAGAAACTTTGGGGCTTCCCTGGTGGCTCAGTGGTAAACACTCCATCTGCCAATGCAGGATACTCGTGTTCAATCTCTGGGTTGGGAAGATCCCCTGGAGAGGAAATGGCAACCTACTCTAGGATTCTTGCGTGGGAAATACCATGGACAGAGGAACCTGGCGGGCTACAAGGGAGTCAGACAACTTAGCAACTAAAAAACAACAAAAGGAGAGAAGTCCCCACAATCTGTGTTTTTCAGTTCAGTTCACAGTTGCTCAGATGTGTCGAACTCTTGATGACCCCATGGACTGCAGCAGGCCAGGCCTCCCTGTCATTCACCAACTCCTGGAGTTCACTCAAACTCATGTCCATTGAGTCAGTGATGCCATCCAACCATCACATCCTCTGTTGTCCCCTTCTCCTGCCCTCAGTCTTTCCCAGCATCAAGGTCTTTACAAATGAATCGGTTTTCACATCAGGTAACCAAATTATTGGAATTTCAGCTTCAACATCAGCCCTTTCAGTGAATATTCAGGACTGATTTCCTTTAGGATGGACTGGTTGAGAACTCCGTGCAGTCCAAGGGACTCTCAAGAGTCTTCTCCAACACCACAGTTCAAAAGCATCAATTCTTCAGTGCTCAGCTTTCTTTATAGTCCAACTCTCACATTCATACATGACTACTGGAAAAACCACAGCTTTGATTTACAGGCCTTAATTGGCAAAATAATGTCTCTGCTTTTTAATATATTGTCTAGGTTGATCATAACTTTTCTTAAAAGGAGCAAGCATCTTTTAATTTCATGGCTGCAGTCACCATCTGCACTGATTTTGGAGCCCCCCCCCAAAATAAAGTCAGCCACTGTGGTCCCAGTGATGGGACCAGATGCCATGATCTTAGTTTTCTGAAAGTGAGCTTTAAGCCAACTTTTTCATTCTCCTCTTTCAATTTCATCAAGATGCTCTTTAGTTCTTCTTCACTTTCTGCCATAAGGGTGGTGTCATCTGCATATCTGAGGTTATTCATATTTTTCTGGGCAATCTTGATTTTAGCTGGTGCTTCATCCAGCCTGGCATTTCATAAGATGTACTTTTCATATAAGTTAAATAAGCAGTGTGAGAGTATACAGCCTTGACGTACTCCTTTCCCAATTTGGAACCAGTCTGTTGTTTTATGTCCAGCTCTAACTGTTGCTTCCTGACCTGCATACAGATTTTCATGAGGCAGGTCAGGTGGTCTGGTATTATCATCTTCTGAAGAATTTTCCAGAGTTTGTTGTGGTCCACACAATGAAAGGCTTTGGCATAGTCAATATAGCAAATGTAGATGTTTCTCTGGAAGTCTCTTGCTTTTTTGATGATCCAACAGATGTTGGCAATTTGATCTCTGGTTCCTATGCCTTTTCTAAATCCAACTTGAACATTTGGAAGTTCACAGTTCAAGTACTGTTGAAGCCCGGCTTAGATAATTTTGAGCAGAGTGCAATCATGCGGTAGTTTGAGCATTCTTTGGCATTTCCTTTCTTTGGGTTTGGAATAAAAACTGACTTTTCCAGTCCTGTGGCCACTGCTGAGTTTTCCAAATTTGCTGGCATATTGAGTGCAGCACTTTCACAGCATCATCTTTCAGAATTTGAAAAGCTGGAATTCCATCACTTCCACTAGCTTTGTTCATAGTGATGCTTCCTAAGGCCTACTTTGACTTCACATCCCAGGATGTCTGGCTCTAGATTAGTGATCACACCATCATGATTATCTTGGTCGTGAAAATCTTTTTTATATAGTTCTTCTGTGTATTCTTGCCATCCCTTCTTAATATCTTCTGCTTCTGTTAGGTCCATACCATTTCTGTCTTTTATTGAGCCCATCTTTGCAGGAAATATTCCCTTGGTATAGCTAATTTTCTTGAAGAGATCTGTAGTCTTTTTCATTTATTGTTTTCCTCTATTTCTTTTATGTGATCACTGAGGAAGGCTTTCCTATCTCTCCTTGCTATTCTCTGGAACTCTGAATTCAGATGCTTATGTCTTTCCTTTTCTCATTTTCCTTTCACCTCTCTTTTATTCACAGCTATTTGTAAGGCCTCCTCAGACAGCCATTTTGATTTTTGCATTTCTTTTTCTTGGGGATGGTCTTGATCACTGCCTCCTGTACAATGTCACGAACCTCCTTCCATAGGTCCATAGTTCTTCATGCACTCTGTCTATTAGATCTAATCCCTTGAATCTATTTGTCACTTTCACTATATTATCATAAGGGATTTGATTTAGGTCATACCTGAATGGTCTAGTGGCTTTCCCCATTTTCTTCAATTGAAGTCTGAATTTGGCAATTAGGAGTTCATGATCTGACCACAGTCAGCTCCTGGTTTTGTTTTTGCTGACTGTATAGAGCTTCTCCATCTTTGGCTGCAAAGCATATAATAAATCTGATTTTTTTTTTTGTTGGCCATTTGGTGATGTCCATGTGTAGAGTCTTCTCTTCTGTTGTTGGAAGAGGTGTTTGCTATGACCAGTGCATTCTCTTGGCAAAACTCTATTAGACTTTGCCCTATTTCATTCTGTACTCCAAGGCCAAATTTTCCTGTTACTCCAGGTGTTTCTTGACTTCCTACTTTTGCATTCCAGTGTCCTGGAATGAAAATGAAAAGGACATCTTTTGGGGTTGTTAGTTCTAAAAGGTCTTGTAGGTCTTTATAGAACTGTTCAGCTTATTCAGCATTACTGATTGGGGCATAGGCTTTGATTACCATGATATTGAATGGTTTGCCTTTGAAAAGAACAGACATCATTCTGCTGTTTTTGAGACTGCATCCAAGTACTGTATTTCAGACTCTTTTGTTGACTACAAAGGCTACTCCATTTTATCCAAGAGATTCTTGCTCACAGTAGTAGACATAATGGTCATCGGAGTTAAATTCACCTGTTCCAGTTCGTTTTAGTTTTGTTAAGGGACCAGACCTGAGCCAAGACAGGCTCAACAAGCTATACTAAGCCTAAAATTCAGATTCTTGTATAACCTGAGTCATGATTCCGGGAAACCACACCCTGGCAAAGTCCCTGCTGGAGTCAAACTGGATTAAAGCCTGAGTAGTGATTCCAGGAACCACACCCTGGGAAAGTTCACTGTGCCAAACATTGGGATTTTGATTCAAACCCAGGCCAATGAGATTTTGTGATTTGTGTGATTTGAAAAATTCCACGTGCATGCATGAACTAACCAATCACTGTTTGCCAACTCTTCTGTTGCAACATTTGAACCAGGCTAAATGTATAAATACTGCTGTAATCCAGAGCTCGGGGCTCTTGTCAAGACTCTACTGTGCTGGATGAGATGGGAGCCCTAGCTCGAGCTAGCAATAAAACCCCTTTATGCTTTTGCATTGCTGTGGAAGTCTTATTGTTTCAGTTTTTGGGACTCGGACGTCGGGCATAACAGTTTGCTCAATCCTAGAATGTCAACATTCACTCTTGCCATCTCCTGTTTGACCACTTTCAATTTGCCTTGATTCATGGACCTAATATTACAGGTTCCTATGCAATATTGTTCTTTACAGCATTGGACTTTACTTCCATCACCAGTCACATCCACAACTGGGTATTGTTTTTGCTTTGGCTCATCCCTTCTTTCGTTCTGGAGCTATTTCTCCACTGATCTCTAGTAGCATATTGCGCACCTAATAACCTGGGAAGTTAGTTCATCTTTCACTGTCCTATCTTTTTACCTTTTCATACTCATACTGTTCATGGGTTTCTCAAGGCAAGAATACTGAAGTGGTTTGCCATTCCCTTCTGCAGTGGACCACTTTTTGTCAGAACTCTCCACCATGATCCATCCGTCTTGGGTGGCCCTCCATGGCATGGCTCATAGTTTCATTGAGTTAGATAAGGCTGTGGTCCATGTGATCAGGCTGGTTATTTTTCTGTGATTGTGGTTTTCAATCTGTGTGGCCTCTGATGGAGAAGGATAAGAGGATAATGGAAGCTTCCTGATGGGAGAGACTGACTGAGGGGGAAACTGGGTCTTGTTCTGATGGGTTTAACGCCCTCCAGTTGATTCTGATTGCCCTAACGTTTGAGAACCATTGATAAAAAGAAACGAGAGCCTTTGATTTGACCAAATCTGTTTTCAGATCATCTTTTTTCATTTCTAAGCCACATGCAGTCAGAATGTTTTTGGTAAGGGGCCAGGGCACAACGTTTACAAGAATGACATAGCCCAAGGATATGACATAAACTGATAAGAACCAAATAAGTCCAAATGACAAACAAATCAACTTCCAATAGACCTTGAACCTCGTATATGTTCCTTGTAACACATCAGCAAACTAAATGACACACTCACATGGCAGTTCCAAAAGCAACCATAAAGGTTAAAATGTGAGCAGTGACTCAATTCATGGAAAGTCCCACACTTTTCCAGAAATAACTGGAATATTCCACCTACTCCTTAGTCCATAAGATTACCCACCACCATAAAAACTGATAACCCCATACACTGGTATCATTTTCACCTTCTGAGATGGTTCACGCTCTGTCTGTGGAGTGTGTTTCTCTCTAAATAAATCTACTTCTTGCCTATCACTTTGTCTCTCAGTGAATTCTTTCTGTGATGAAACATCAGGAAACTTTAATAAAGTGCTTTATTAAAACCTGAGACAAGGTGTTTGGTTTCTATTAAAAGTTCATTGACAGAGGAATGGATAAAGAAGAGCTGGTACACATATCACTTCAGTTCAGTCACTCAGTCGTGTCTGACTCTTTGCAACCCCATGAATCGCAGCATGCCAGGCAGGCCTCCTTGTCCATCACCAACTCCAAGTTCACTAAGACTCACGTCCATAGAGTTAATGATGCCATCCAGCCATCTCATCCTCTGTCGTCCCCTTCTTCTCCTGCCCCCAATCCCTCCCAGCATCAAAGTCTTTTCCAATGAGTCAACTCTTCTCATGAGGTGGCCAAAGTGCTGGAGTTTCAGCTTTAGCATCATTCCTTCCAAAGAAATCCCAGGGCTGATCTCCTTCAGAATGAACTGGTTGGATCTCCTTGCAGTCCAAGGGGCACACAAGAGTCTTCTCCAACACCACAGTTCAAAAGCATAAATTCTTTGGGTCTCAGCCTTCTTCGTAGTCCAACTCTCACATCCATACATGACTACTGGAAAAACCATAATCTTGACTAGACGGATCTTATAAAATGGAATATTACTTGACCATGAAAAAGAATGAAATAATGCCATTTGCAGCAACGTGGATGAACATAGATTGTCATTCTAAGTGAAGTAAGTTAGAGAAGTGGAAATATTTTGTGACATCTCTTATATCTGGGATCTCAAATTTTTCAAACATGATACATATGAAGTTACAAAACAGAGACTCCTTTGCCAGGAGGAGAGATGGAGAAAGGGGTAGTTAGGGAGTTTGAGATGGACATACACACACTGTAGTATTTAAAATGATAATCAACAAGGAAGTATTGTATAGCACATGGAACTTTTCTCAATGCTATGTGGCAGCCTGGATGGGAGAAAGTTTGGAGGAGAATGGATACATGTATAAATGGCTGAATCCCTTCACTGTTCACCTGAAACCATCACCACATTGTTAATTTGTTATATCCCCATGCAAAATAAAGTATAATGAAAAATACTGGACTGGATGAATCACAGGCTGGATTAAAGATTGCTGGGAGAAATATTAACAATCTCAGATATGCAGATGATACCACTCTAATCGCAGAAAGTTAAGAGGAACTAAAGAGCACCTCAATAGGGTGAAAGAAGAGAGTGAAAAAACTGGCTTAAAAATAAACACTCAAAAAGCTAAGGTTATGGCATCTGGCCCATCACTTCATATCAAATAGAAGGGGAAAAAGTAGAAGCAGTAACAGATTTTATTTTCTTTGGCTCCAAAATCACTACAGACAGTGACTGCAGCTGTGAGACTGAAAGATGCTTCCTCCTTGGAAAGAAAGCTATGACAGGCTTAGACAGCATATTGAAAAACAGAGACATTTCTGGTGACTCAGACCATGAAGAATCTGCCTGCAGTGCAGGAGACCTGGGTTCAGTCCCTGGCTTGGGAAGATCCCCTGGAGAAGGGAATGGCAACCCACTCAAGTAATGTTGTCTGGAGAATTCCGTAGACAGAGGAGTCTGGTGGGCTACACTCTATGGGGGTCTCAGAGAGTCAGACACAACTGAGCAAGAAAAACTTTCACTTTGACTTTGCCAACAAAGGTCCATATAGTCAAAGCTATGGTTTTTCCAGTAGTCATATATGGATGTGAGAGTTAGACCATAAGGAAGGCTTAATGCTGAAGAATCGATGCTTTGAAATTGTGGTGCTAGAGAAGACTCTTGACTGTATTGTGGTGCTAGAGAATCCCTTGGACTGTAAGGATATCAACCCAGTCAATCCTAAAGGAAGACAATCTGAACATTCATTGGAAGGACTGATGCTGAAGCTGAAGTTCCAATACTTTGGCCACCTGATGGGAGGAGCCCACTCATTGGAAAAGACTTTGATGCTGGGAGAGACCTAGGGGAGGAGGAGAAGGGAGAAGCAGAGGGTGAGATGGTTGGATGGCATTTCTGACTCAATGGACATAAATTTGCACAAACTGTGGGAGATACTGAAGCACAGGGAAGCCTGATATGCTGCAGTGGGATCACAAAGTGTTGAACACAACTTAGTGACTGAACGACAACAACAACCAATACAAAATAAAAAGTCTTCTTATTTTGTAAGAGACTATGGGTTCAAAGCTTCAGTCTGGATTTTGGCTGGGTTAGTGTCCCTCTCTGTGAGTTAAAATCCCAATCTGAGTTAAACAGTTTGATCTCCAGAACATAGTTTTCTTATGCAAGGTCATGGGAGCTCTCTCAAAGGATCATATGATAGGTGCAAGTAATTATTCCATTGTCTGATACAATGTCGATGTTAAACAAATGTGAATTTTCCTATTTTATAGACTTTGTATTGCTATTATGAAATTAAATTGTTAGAAGAACTTAGAAATAATGTAGTTGAAATGTGTGGGGGAGAGAGGTGAAGGGAATTTAATTATGCTGAGCTCTTACATTTGGCCATTGTCCTGAGTGTTTTTTCAATAATGTCATCTAGATTTGAAACAAAGCTTCACTTCAGAATCTATTCTGTTTTTAGCATCACTCCAGGTAGCTTTGTGCCAAGAAAGAGTTAACTAATTGCAAAAAGCAAAGAAAAACAAAACAAAAGTATAAGGAATTTCAGCATTTTAACCTCAAAATTTCAAATCTTTTTTTTTAAACTTTTTGAAACAGTGTTTGTGTGTGTGTGTGTGTGTGTGTTGCGGAGAGGGGTATTATAGCAAATGCTTCAGTAGCAAAATTCTAAATAAAGAACGTTTCTCATATTTGGGGAAAATAAAAGCACTCATGCTTGTTTGCCCTGTAAAATGCATTTTATCATCTGGGCAGGAATGGAAAGATAAAAGATCAATCACAGGAAAAGGCACGAATTTTTCAGAGCTTTGTCTTCTTTCTATTGTTCAGCTTTAGTACGGGTATTAAAAGAGCGTCTCATAAACAGTACTTATTCATACTGCTCACACTTTCCTATAGCTTCCCCCCCCCCCCCGCCACACACACACCATCCTCTATCTTTAAATGCAAGGTCAGCTCTATGCTGTTATGAAGAAAACTGTTTCAAAATCACACCTCCCCCTTTCTCTTATGCTTCAAATATATCTCTGAGCCCTGTTTTTGAACTGACATACATTTAAAGACAATTCAATCGCAGATTGATCGGCTGATCCAGTGACACACAGACTACAGCTTGCTCTTGCCATGATTTCTTTGTTGTTAGTGGGCCTTTGTTTGAATCCTGCAGCATCAGCCCTGACTGTAATAATTGATAGACTGAGCTATGCTACAGGGCACAAAATAACAAAGGAAGAAAAATATGAACAGTTAGTGAAAGAAGCCCTGGGAAAAGACATAAATAAATGTCTGTACCCAAATACTGCAGTGTTGGTGGAACCCTATCCAAGGCAAGATAAACCAGGTGACTCCCTTTAGTTTAATGTTTGGGAGGTGAATTCAAGGAGAGGTATTGTGTTCCAAGAGGCATGTGAAACTAATGGGACAAATATACCCACACAGAGATAAATTCCAAACCTAAATGGCCTTCACAGTTGGAGCTCCTTAGATAATATGTTAATGAATATTTTAGAAATGTCTACATAGATAATAGTCATCAAGTCAATAAATACTGGGTGACTAGTCTCTGGTAACATTAGCATATAAATCTATTTGAGTGAACCATTCAGAACTCAGCATTTAGCCTTCCCAAGAATTTGAATAGGACCTAATAAACTCCCTAAATTTTCTGTGAGGTTTGTATATACAGGAGGAACTCACAGCCTTTTCAAATCTCAGGATTGGAAAGGACCTTAAAGTTCAGATCAACCAGTTATGTTGTAATGAGTTGTTTGGAAAAGCAATGTTATCAAGTTGTGTCTATTGTAAACTCACGCACCATTTGTAATTTGCCCCAGAAGCTGGGGCTCTTTAACTGATGACAATTCATGAGCCAAGAAGAGCGTCTCAGGTTGTTTAGTGGGTAAAGGATCTACCTGCTATGTGGGAGATGCAGGAGATGCAGGTTGGATCCCTCGGTGGGAAAGATCCCCTGGAAGAGGGTGTTAGGTAGATAGAACAGGGAAAAGGAGTCCAAAATGGCAATGGCTACAGACAAGGAAGGGAAGAGCCTGCGAAAATGAAACAAAAGAAGGTCAGAGGACCGGAGTGAGGACCTCAGGGAAAACAAACAGCACTCCTGGCTGGCCCAATTTACATAGGACAGGCCCAGGGAGAGATAAACATATAAATAGAGGAGCTAGAGCCAGCTATCTCTCTATCCCGCTTGCTGGGGTGCTCTTCTCCTCATGTCTTTGGATCGACAAGCCCTCACGCCTTGAAGATGGATTTTCCTGCTATCTTCTAAATAAAATAGAGCTGTAACACTGAGCTGTAACACCAACTTGTCTAAGAGCTATAATATGGTCCATTCAAGACCTGAGAGCTATAACACAGTCTATCTAAGACCTGAGAGCTGCGACATGCTGAGGGGGCTTTAAGGTCCATTACTCCAAATCTTTATTGTGATGAGACAAAGAATCAAGGAACATATACTCACGTGACATCTATGGCGCTGTGACTCATATATAACCTGGCTGAAACAACCTCCACGTGGAAGAGGCCAAGCACAGCCAGAGCCCAACTCAGTGAAGCTCCTGTGGTAGAGGCGGAATGTGAAGAAAATCCAGTGCAGGGGAAGGCCCATCATGCTGGAAACCGGGATAGTGAAAAACAAACCCAGTGGAAAGCCCACGCAGCAGTCTTAGATCCCAGAAGACCTCCAGTTAAGGTAAGAGGTCCTCGCTCCTTTGGCTGGAGGGACATGCCTAATGACATCTTAATTCCTTTACAATCTCTCGTTTCTTGTTTCCTCGAACCTCCTGCAAACAAGCGGGTGGCAGGGGGCACAACTGAGGGACTCTGGAGAGGCTACTCCTCAGCATGTCCCAAAGGCGCTATCTGCTGAGCCCCAGTAGCTGTTACACAAGCTGGTGGGGATTCTTCTGTCCTTTCTCTTCCCTGTGCCAAGGATCAGAACAAAGAAACGGTGAGCACCAGTCAGATATTTAGCAAATTTTCTGGTGGGCTATGAAGGTGACTCCTTGGTACGTTTTTCCCACTGCTTTTTCCTCCTGTCCTTCAGTTCTCTCCCGGGACTCAAGCCCAGCCAAAACTAATAAAGTTCAGGCTCTGGGGTCACATTACAAAAGTTCATTGAGAGTCAAGGTGATAGATAAGAGGTA
This sequence comes from Madoqua kirkii, assembly GCA_006408675.1. NCBI lineage: Eukaryota > Metazoa > Chordata > Mammalia > Artiodactyla > Bovidae > Madoqua > Madoqua kirkii. The sequence continues at coordinate 6,995 of SJYC01022191.1, read as the reverse complement.
GACTTGTTAAGATTCAGAGAAAAGTGCTGCACTCTACAGGGTACTGGTCCTTGAATGAGGCCTGGCTAGGTTTTGTGAGAGGGATGAATTCGTATGCTAATGAGTGGGAGGATCATCCCAGCCATTGGGGAACCACCCACTCCTCCATCTCTTTCACAGTGTCTTGGAGCTGTCCTGCCACCTCTGGGTGTGTCTGTTGGCTTATAGGTTGGAGATTAAGTTTTACTTGAATTTACTTTTCATCTTGGACCCAATTGATTTTAATTGGTTTACATTATACCCTTGTGCTATGTCATTCTTTCAAAGGTTGTGCTCTGCCCCCTTCTCTCCTGTTTCATGCTATTTTCCTGAGCCCCATCCAGACCCACAAAGTTATCTTCTGGAGAGACAACCAGAAATAGCTGGCCTTGGGAGGGAAATACTCTATAATAGCCAACCCCCTAATCCTACCTAGTACTGGTCACACTGGAGATCTTGGGGACGCCCAACTCTAGTCCCAGGGGTCCCAGGAGGTCATCATGCCTTGATCTGCCTAGGGATCTGGTCCTCGAAAGGTTGTCATGCCTCAACCCACTCGGGGATCTGCTAGTCCCAGGGGTCCCAGGAGGTCATCACACCTCGACCTGCCCGGGGACCCAATTCTCGAGAGGCCGTCACGCCTCGACCTGCCCGGAGAATCGATCTCTAGGAGGCTGTCATGCCTCAGCCTGCCTGGGGATCTGCACCCTGACCCGGGGACGCCTGGCTCTCAGGTTGCAACACTTCTGGGTAGGATAAGCTTCAGAAAGACTCACTCCAAAGGAAGTCCACCCATGGAAACAAAAGGAAGCCTATTACTTATTGGACTGTGCCCAGTCTCAGCAATAACTCAAGAGTCCAATGAGAACCTCATTTCCTTTCTGGAAAGGCTAAAAGAGGCACTCCAAAAGTTTACCAATCTGGACTTAGACTCTTACGAGGGACAGGTGATTTTAAAAGACAAATTCCTGTCCCAATGTGCATCAGGTATCAGAATTAAGTTACAACAGCTACAACAGCAGGACCCTGCTCCCTCTTTAGATGAGATGGCCTTTTATGACAGAGAACAGGAGAAGGAGGCCAAGGCCCAGGAGAAGGAGAAAAAGAAAGAGACAAGGCATGCTCAGATGCTGGCTGCCCTCCAGTAAAGCCCTATGGCAAACCCTGAGTCCTTGAAGGACAAGGCACGAGACAAATGCTTGATCTGTAGACAGGTGGGACATTGGGCCACAGAGTGTCCAAACCGTGACAAATCTCCTAGAATGGCTTGCCACAAATGCCATCAACTGGGACATTGGGTGACACTCTGCCCTGGGGACCCAAGGGCCTCAAGGTCAAGCGCCAAGCCTACCCTCACGATGATTCAAGAGGACTGAAGCGGCCCGATCCAGCCAGCCCACTTGTCACAGATAACCATCAAGGGGATGGAGCCAAGGATGCAACTGGATGTGGCAGGTAGGTCCAAGAATTTCTTGGTTGACACAGGGGCTACCTACTCTGTCTTGATCTCCTACTCGGGACCCTTCTCCTCCCAAACCTGTACCGTTTTGGGTGCTACAGGAAAAGAAACTACTAAAAGATTCACCTGAGCACTTCTTTGTTTCTGGGATGGACAAATATTTTCCCACCAGTTTCTAGTGGTCCCTGAGTGTCCTACTCCCTTATTGGGAAGAGATATACTCACTAAACTGGGAACCACCCTTGTGATGGGAAGTTTTTCAGCCCCTAGAGCCCTGCAGCTCCTGGTTACTACTGAAGAACCCATTGCACCTTCAATAGAGAGGGACCAAAAACTATGGGAAGACAAAATTATCCCCCAGGTGTGGGACCAGGAGATTCCTGGATGAGCTCACCAAGCTGAACCAGTCATCAGTGTCTTCGGAGATCCCACTTGGTTTTCTAACCGGAAACAATACCCTCTCAAAAGAGAGGATCAGGAGAGACTATAGCCTTTAATAAATAAATTCCTTGTTTGTGAGCTATTGATTCCCACCAGTTCACCATGTAACACCCCAATCCTCTCAGTTAAAAAAAAAAAAGACAGAACCTGGTGAATGGTTCAAGATCTCCAGATCATAAATGAAGCTGTAGTCCCCCTCCATCCCACAGTACCCAATCCTTATGTAATCTTGGGAGAAATCTCACCCAGTGCCAAGTGGTTTACAGTCTTGGATCTCAAAGATGCATTTTTTATTTTTTTGCATACCACTGGCTAAAGAATCCCAATATCTTTTTGCCTTTGAGTGGGAGGCCCCAGGAGAAAAACACCAACAGATGACTTGGACAGTATTACCTCAGGGGTTCAGAGATAGCCCCTACCTGTTTGGACAGGCCCTTAGCTGGGATCTCCTAGATCTGGACCTGGGACCTAATAGGAAAATATTACAATAGGTAGATGACCTACTAATCTGCTCTCCAGATGAGAAAAGTGCCCAACAGTATGCAATTCAGGTTCTAAACTTCTTGGCAGAAAGAGGATATAAAGTCTCACATGCTAAGGCACAGATGGTCAAGACAAAGATCACTTACCTCGGAGTTCAGATTACACACGGGTCCAGGAGGCTGTCCTCTGATTGAGTACAATGAATCCTCCAGTTGCCCTCCCCCATGACTTGAAAACAATTGCAAGCTTTCCTGGGGATGACTGGATATTGCAGAATCTGGATACCCAACTATGGCCTAATTGCCCAGCCCTTATATGAAAGCTTAAAGGGACGAGATGATTCAATCCCACTGATATGGGGAACTCCTCAAAAGAAGGCAGAGGCTGCACTAAAACAGGCCTTAACTCAGGCACCTGCTTTGAGGTTGCCAGACCCAGAGAAAGCATTCTAACTTTATGTCCATAAAAGAAAGGGAATAGCCTTGGGAGTGTTAACTCAAAGGTTGGGATATGAGCCCAGCCTGTAGCTTTCTTATCCAAAAAGCTCAATACAACTACCGGAGGCTGGCCCCTCTGCCTTCAAAATCTTACAGCTATTGCAATAATGATAGAAAATGCTTTAAAACTCTCCTTTGGGGGTAAACTATCTTTACCAGCCACCAAGTAAAACAACTCTTAAATGAGAGAGGCCATTTATGGATGTCTGATCAAAGAATCCTCAGATATCAAGTAATGCTGATGGAAAATTCAGGCTTCACTATATCCCCTTGTGAGGTTCTTAACCCAGCCACCCTCCTGCCTACCTCCGAGGGCTCTCTCCCCTTTCACTCTTGTCTAGAAACCTTGGACCACTGGATAAAACCCCGAGAAGGATTGTCAGAAGATCCTCTGTTCAATCCTGAGGAAATCTGGTACACTGATGGGAGCAGCTTTGTCTTGGATGGAAAAAGAAGAGCCAGGTATGCAGTAGTCTCCAATTTTGAGACCATAGAGGCTAAACCTCTGCCACCAGGTACTTCAGCCCAATTAGCTGAGCTCATAGTCCTGACTCGAGCTTTAGAGCTGAGAAAAGGAAAAAAAAAAAAAGCCATTTACACTGATTCCAAGTATGCCTTTCTGGTGCTGTATGCACATGCGACTATTTGGGAAAAAAGGGGCCACTTGACCACCTGAGGGTTCCCAATCAATTATGGTGATCAAATTCTTCAACTCTTGGAGGCAGTACATCTGCCCACTGAGGTTTCAGTCTCCCATTGTAAAGGACACCAAAAAGGGAGCACAGAAGTGGCAAGAGGGAAACAAGCAGCTGATCAGGCAGCCAGGAGAGCAGCATTACAGAACCATGACCCAATAGGGATTGCCACCTTAGTTCATTTGCCAAAAACTCCTCATATACTGAAGGTGAGATTCTTAAAGCTAAGAGCGAGGGCTTTCGAGAAGATCACATGGGGTGGTTCCAAACGGAGGGACTCTTTTCTGCCTGGGAATCTCCAATGGAAGCTGGTTAACTCCTTACATACCACTACTCATTTAGGAGAAAAGGCCCTCCAAAGATTATTAGAAAGGTCCTTCAGAGAAACAGGCTTCCAAACAACTATAAGACAGGTGGTGTTCTCTTGTCCCACTTGCCGATTAAACAACCCCCAAGGAGCTTGAAAACCCCAGCTAGCCCAGCCCATCCAATGACGTGGGACCTACCCAGGAGAGGACTGGCAGATGGACTTCACCCAGATGCCAGTTTCTCAAGGATATAAATACCTATTAGTCATGATAGATACATTCACAGGATGGATTGAAGGCTTTCCTACCTGGACTGAAAAGGCTGAGGAGGTGGTAAAAAAAACTGCTCCATGAAATCATTCCAAGATTTGGTCTGCCCAGGTCATTACAAAGTGACAGTGGGACATCATTTACTTCTAAGGTCACCCAAGGGGTCTCGAAAGCATTGGGCATTACTTATTATCTCCATTGTGCCTGGAGGCCTCAATCTTCAGGAAAAGTAGAAAGAGCCAATCAATTCTTAAAATCAGTGATAAAAAAGATAACCCAGGAGACCTTCCTAGGATGGAAGGAGGCTTTACCAATAGCTCTCCTCAGCACCCGCATTGCCCCTAAGGAACAGCTTGATCTTAGTCCTTATGAGATGGTAAATGGGAAATGTTTTGTTTATGTCAATGACCTCTTCCTAGATCCAGAGGTTCAGACCCTCCAGTCTTATACCATGGCCACTGGGCAATTCCAACAGGATATATGCTTGTGGAGTATAAACCAGGACCCAAAAGATTTTAAGGAGTCAATACTATATGCTCCAGGAACTCAAGTCCTAATTAAAGTCTAGAAAGATGGGTCCCCAAAAGCTCAACTACAGCCCACATGTAAGGGCCCTTACCCTGTAATACTTTCTACCCCCACAACAGTCAAGGTACCAAGACATGACACCTGGATTCACTACTCATGAGTCAAGCTATTAAAAAGAAAACAATAACAACAACAACAACAACAAAAGAAGAAGAAGATACTCAATACACCTGTGAGCCCCTGGGAGATCTCAGATACCTATTCAGGACTACCAATGAGTGCCATTCTAATAAACACCCCCAAAATCTAGTTTCTGGGGATAAGATTTCTCAAGATAGCTCTAAAGAGCCAACACAGCTTGACAGATTATACTCCAAAACAGACAGGAGATAAATCTTCTGATCCCTGAACAAGGAGAGACTTGAGCCATCCTGGTGATGTGAATTTAAAATTGACTAATGCCCCTACTAGTCCTTGTTATGCTATATTGATGACGCTTATGATTATTCCATGTACTGTCAATTGTCTAACCTGTTTTGTCTCTGCCCAGGTCAACAAACTACAACATACAGTGCCAGTTCAACAAAGATGCAAAGCTACAGCAGGCCACAGAAAATATCACTCATCCTTAAATGGACACCACTATAAGGACTCTGAGGCTTGAGACTAGAAAGAGGGGGAGGCCCAGTACCCCTTGCCGCCCCTAGTTCAGCAGGAAGTATCCAGAAAGACCTCGACGCCCCTATTCCCAAAGAATTGGGCCTCCCATCTCTTGAGGGGGGAATGTTAGGTAGGTAGAACAGGGAAAAGGAGTCCAAAATGGCAGTGGCTACAGACAAGGAAGGGAAAAGCCTGTGAAAATGAAACAAAAGGTCAGAGGACCTGAGTGAGGACCTCAGGGAAAACAAACAGCACTCCTGGCTGGCCCAATTTACATAGGACAGGCCCAGGGAGAGATAAACATATAAATAGAGGAGCTAGAGCCAGCTATCTCTCTCTCCCGCTTGCTGGGGCGCTCTTCTCCTCATGTTTTTGGATCAACATGCCCTCACGCCTTGAAGATGGATTTTCCTGCTATCTTCTAAATAAAATAGAGCTGTAACACTGAGCTGTAACACTAATTTGTCTAAGAGCTATAATATGGTCCATTCAAGACCTGAGAGCTAAAACACGGTCTATCCAAGACCTGAGAGCTGTGACATGCTGAGGGGGCTTTAATGTCTGTCACTCCAAATCTTTGTTGTGATGAAACAAAGAATCGAGGAAAATACACTCGCTTGACAAGGGCATGGCAACCCACTCCAGTATTCTTGCCTGGAGATTCCTATGGACAGAGAAGCCTGGGGGGCTATGGTCTATAGAGTTTCAAAGAGCTGGATGTGACTGAGCACACATACATGATACAAGAATTTAATATGAAATTCTTTACTCAGTGTAAAAGATCATTTTGAGCTAGGTAACTTTTGCATGAGCATGCAGCATTTATATTATGTTAAAGAGATTTACTCTAAATGTTCTTGTTTATACCTAAGTAGCCTGGTTTCTTAAGATTTCCTTTTCTTCCCTCCTGTACTTTTTATTTTATTTTATTTTATTTTTTGGTTCTCCTTCTTCTCTCTCCTGCTTCCCTTCTTCCCTCTCTGAAAAATAAAAGCTAGTTAAAAGCTAATGACAGAATACATCTCAGGAATGTTTCAGAAAGAGACCTCAAGAATATGAGGCTGTGGAGAGATAGTTGGTGGGGGCTAGATTGCTCTTGGTGTTGCTATTGTTCAGTTGCTAAGTCATGTTGAACTCTTTGTGACTTTCTGGACTGCAGCACGCCAGGCTCCTGTCTTCAACTATCTCAAGGAGTTTGTTCAAATTCATGCCCATTAAATAGACAATGCTATCTAACTATCTCATTGAAGAACTGATTCATTGGAAAAGACCCTGATGCTAGGAAAAATTGAAGGTAAAAGGAGAAGAGGGTGTCAGAGGATGAGATGATTAGATTGCTCTGCATAAAAATGGAACAGGATTGTAGTGTCCCTAAAGTCAGCTGGGAGATATGGAAGGAACCTGAGCATTTCCTTTGAAATATCTACCTGTGAGGGATTCTCGAGGCTGCAATATTTACAACAGTTTATGAGCACTGATACATCAATTTTTAAAAAAGAAATGTTTATTGGGTAGCACTATTGTATAATGCCTTTCTCTTTATGTCTGGAGACTTTATATTAAAGTAGGCTCATATACAATTATCTTCAGTTCAGTTCAGTTCAGTCACTCAGTCGTGTCTGACTCTTTGTTACCT
>SJYC01022189.1:0-19157 GCA_006408675.1 Madoqua kirkii | reverse complement strand
AAAATAAAAATACAGGATCGGAAAAAAAGAAGGGAATTAAGTTTCAATTCATTATAGACTGTATGATTTCTATTTAGAGACTTCAAACTAAAAATACTTCAAATAATGATGACCAGTAAAAAAGCCCGTCTCAAAATACATCAAACATTATATATTATTCATATAATAATGACAAAAAGTTGTTTAGCTCTTACTGTGTCCAGGACTTTTTTTTGTAAATACTGTACATGAACAGCTCACAGCAACATTATGAAGTAGTTATTATCTCAATTTACAGATGAGGAAAATGAGGCATTGAGAAAATCAGTTAACCTTTCCAAAGGTTATATACCTGCTAAGTGGTACATAAATAGTCCATTAATTTTTTTTTCTCCTAGAAACAAGATTAAAATCCACAAAGATTCTGACTCTTATTAACATAAAATATGTTTTATTGAAAAGATGGTATCAATCAAGAAATTATGAATTGAGAGGAAGCACAGAAACTCATTCATGACACAAGGGACTCAGCTCCCTAGGAAAGGTCTTCAGATTCTTCCAGTTTCACCCCATGAGTGTCATTCACAAAGTCTGCAAGGTCTGTAAGGGAGAGGGGTTGGGGCTAGCTTGGGTCACATGCTCTTGGGTTCATAGATGGGAGGGGAAAGCAAGATACAAGTCTATCAATTAAAAAACTCACTGCAAATACATGGAGTTGGAGGAGCAAGGTTCTGGAAGGGAAAGGGTGAAAGGACACATATTAGATGTACATTTGAGACCTAGACTCTAGGGACGAAAGCTACAGGAGTTAGGCAGCAGCAGGCAGTGTAAATTCACTACCACAATAACGAAGGCATTGATTTCTTGCTGGAACCTGAACATATTATCTGCTTTAAAGATTACTTGAGGGCACACTGAAGTAGTCTTATGTTGGTAACTTTCTATCTAGGATTCATTTTAAGTGGCTTTTACACTTTCTATCTTGAACCAAATCAAAGAGATAGCCCTGAATAGAAGTGTACTCCAGAGAGTTTGAGGGATCCAAATATTGTTTCTTACTCAGTCAAACAAGGGACTTTAGAGGGCATACTTCTTAAAGTCCCATTGGTCATGGCATAGAAGTTTAAAGGTCTTGAAAAGGGCTGAATGCTTAATTAAATTGTTGTTAGATTAGTGTTGCCTGTTTTAATAGTGTCAGCATGCCTTTTATTTGAATTACTTGGATGTTTATAATGCCTTAAGAAAGACCTGGAATTTAAAAATAAGCATCCAAATAAATGTTTTCTGGAAACCAGGATTTCTCAACCATTATACTATTGACATTTGGGATAGATGATTAATTGTTCGGTGTACAGAGTCTGTCCTCTGTTTTTGGGGGTGTATACTAAAATCTCTGGCCTCTACTCATTAAATGCTCCTAGTATCCTACCAATTGTGACAATAAAAAAAATCTGTAGATGTTGTCAAATATCCCCACTGTGTCGGAGGAGCAGGGGGAGGAATTGCACAAAAAATCCTTGGTTGAGAACAACTATTATAGACAAAAGGGGGCATTCTGGACACCAGGGTTACCAGAACCTAAAATGCACACTCAGAGTATCACCAGATAAGGTTAAAAGGAAGTTCTACCCACCTAAAAAGGGTTAACCTTATTGTTCTATAAGAACTTGACATGCACACAGCTTTTGTTTTGAAATTTTCATTGAAGTATAACTGCTTTACAATGTTTTATTTTCAACACTGTGTAATTGTTGTGTAATTTTTACATTATAGCAAAGTGAATCAACCGTCCATATACACATATCCCTTTAAAAAAAAAAAATTCCTTCTAATTTAGATCACCACAGAGCACTGAGTAGAGTTCCTTGTGCTATATAGTATCTTCTCATCAGTTTTCTCTCTTATGCATAGTAGAGTATGTATGTCAATCCCAGTCTCCCAGTTCATCCCTCCTCTCCCTCCCCTCTTGGCAAACCATCCCAGGAAGGGAGTCTCAACTGTGGATGCACAATTAGAATCATCAGCAAGATTTTTTTTTTAATTACTAATGCTTAAATCACAATCTAGAAATCTAAAAAAACTATATCAGAAATTTTGGTGGTGGATCCAGACGTTTTTACTTTTGAGATATTCTCTAAAGGATTCTAAATAGATAACAATCTAATATGTACTAGTATAAAGTAATTGTCCTTAAAAGCCCACCAGAATCAAGCCATGGAAGATGTGCAGGGGCTTACCATACCTGGACTCCAGTCTGATCATTCACATGGCGACAGTAATTGTATGCTGAACCAAAGATACAAGGACAAAGTGCTTCAGACACTGCTCCAAGTGTTAATGGCACCGAAATCTGTATCCCAACTAAATGATTAATCGAAAAAACTGAATAAAGGAAACTTACAGATGAAGGTATTTTCTGATAAACTGGGAGTCAAAATGCCAATATAATTCTATATGGGTCCAGGCATTGCATTAATTTACTTAAAAGCTAGATAAGCCACTTTTAGCATCAGAGAAGAAATCCCTGGGCAATTTTCAGTTAACTGTTGGTATACAGTGCTACATTAACTGTCCTGGATTGATCAGCAGGCCTGATTCATTGCACATCTGTATCTAGCTTATAGATCTAACTCCATGAGATGCTTTGAATCCATTCTGATCCTAGTAGAACTTAAACAATCAAGAGAGCACAGTAACTTTCTCCAAAGACATACAGATGGTCAACAAACACATGAAAAGATGCTCATCACTAATTCAAATGCAAATCAAAGCCACAAATAAGTAGCACATCTTACCAGACAGAATAGCCATCATCAAAAAACCTACAAACAATAAATGCCAGGTGATAGTGTGAAAAAAAGCAAAAGCTCATGCACTGTTGGTGGGAGTATAAATTGATACAACCACTAATGGGAAATAGTATGGAGTTTCCTTAAAAACTAAATATAGAACTATTGCATCTGGACCCATCACTTCATGGCAAATAGACGAGGGAAAAAATGGAAACAGTGGCAGACTTTATTTTCTTGGGCTCGAAAATTCCTATAGATAGTGATTGTAGCCATGACATTAAAAGACACTTACTTGGGAAAAAAGTTATGACAGCACATTAAAAGGCAGGGACATCACTTTACCAACAAAGGTCTATCAAAGCTATGGTTTTTCCAGTAGCCATGTGAGAGTTGGGCCATAAAGAAGGCTGAGTGCTGAAGAATTGATGCTTTTGAACTGTGATGTTGGAGAAGACTATTGAGAGTCTCTTGGACTCCAAGGAGATCAAACCAGTCAATCCTAAAGGAAATCAATCCTGAATGTTCATTGGAAGGACTGATGACAAAGTTGAAGCTCCAATGCAAAGAGCCAACTCATTTGAAAAGACCCTGATGCTGGAAAAGATTGAGGGCAGGAGGAGAAAGGGGCGGCAGAGGATGAAATGGTTGGACGGCATCATCGACTCAGTGGACATGCATGAGTATGTACTAAGTCGCTTCAGTTGTGTTCATCTTTTTGCAACCCCAGGCTCCTCTGTCCATGGGGTTCTCCACACAAGAACACTGGAGTGGGTTCCCATGCCCTTCTCCAGGGAATCTTCCAGATCCAGGAATTGAACCTGTGTCTCTTACATCTCCTGCATTGGCAGGTGGGTTCTTTACCACTAGTGCTACCTTGGAAATTTTCAACGGATATGAGTTTGAACAAACTCCAGGAGATAATGAAGGACAGGGAAGCCTGGTGTGCTGCAGCTCATGGGATCACAAAAAGTCAGACACAACTGAGAAACTGAACAGCCACAACAACTCAGCAATCCCACTCTTGCACACATACTCAGAGAAAACCATAATTCAAAAGGATGAATGGGCCCTGATATTCATATCAGCACAGTTTACAATATCCAGGACAAGGAACCACCTAAATGGGCATCAACAGAGGAATGGATAAAGATATACTACCTATATACACTGAAATATTATTCAGTCATAAAAAAGAATGAAACTGGGTGTGTGTTCTGCATCACGTTCCTGAAAAGTAGAGTTTTCCATGTGATTCTTGTTGCAGTGATTTATTTATTAGGGGCTACTCTCAGAAGAGGAGTTGAGAAAGGCATGATAGAGCAGAAGAAAAAAAAAAACAGCAAGAGAGAATGCAGTCTCAGCAGGAGTCTAGCTTTCTTATCCTATAAGGGACATTTTAGAAACAAAATTGTAAGGCAGAGATAGACCCACCTTGAAGCAAGGATGCCTAACATTTGGACTTTCAGGAGAGGGAAAGGCCCCTGAGATTCTGTTTGTCTGAGTGCAGTGCTCTGGAGAAGCATCTGATAGATTGAATCAACATGCTTAGCAGCTACAGGAGAAGTGCAGCCTCTGAGAAGGGAGATCTTGCATTCACCAACAGCATCCAATGGGCTCCCCTGGTGGCTCAGATGGTAAAGAAACCACCTGCAACTCAGGAAACCCCAATTCGATCTCTCAGTCAGAAAGATCCCCTGGAGAAGGGAATGGCTACCCACTCCAATATTCTTGTCTGGAGAATCCCAAGGATAGAAGAGCCTGATGGACTACAGTCCATGGGTTGGCAAAGAGTCGGACAGGACTGAGCGACTAACACTTTCACTTTTCACTTTGAGGGTTATGGACACTGGTGAAGATAGCAATGAACACATGTGATTTTAGATCAGATACCAGAGAAGGCCTCTCTGATAAGCTGACAGCTAAGCTGAGAGCTGAATGAAGTGAGGTAGCAAGTACTTTGGTGCCATTTCCTGGGCTAAAATTGTTTAAAAACATATAACACAAAATAATAAATTTAGTGGTGGTTTTCCATCAACAAAGCTTAAGACATGGACAACTATTTTAGTAAACGTAGGGTCACAGCATCAGTAGCCACCTGTCACCATCAGTCGCCAGTGACAAGTGGTCTCTGAGTTGCACCGGAGTGAGGACACTGACACATATCTGATGTTCGATTTGGAAAGCATGTTTATGAACCTATTGCAAGAAACCAGCAACAGTATGCGGTAGGGAATTAACATCTTATTACATGCTTGATAAAATTGTTGTTTTAGTCACTAAGTCGTGTCCAGCTCTTTTGCGATTCCATGGTTTGTAGCCCACCAGGCTCCTCTGTCCATGGGATTTCCCAGGAAAGAATACTGGAGTGGGTTGCCATTTACTTCCTTAGGGGATCTTCCCCACCTAGGGATTGAACCCACGTCTCCTGCCACTGCAGGCAAATTCTTTACCCCTGAATCTTTTCACTGTAAAGTTGCAGGTGTAATTTTATTATAATTAAATGTTTATAAACCTTAACTTTTTCTAAAAAAATTTAGAAGCATAAAAGGGGCTATTGAGTCTACTCAGCTCACTTAGAAGATCATTACAGATTTGACCTTAAGAAAATAGAAAACAGCATAACTACACTTTATGATTATGAAAGGAATGAAGGATGAAGTCAAATAAAACTGTTCATAGTATCTCATAAAATGAGTAACATTTTGAATTAAATTGTGAGTAGTGAGCTGAATATCAATGCAATTTATTACCTATGTAGGAGCTGAAATTTTAACAATTACAGTACTTTTCCACTTATTGCCTTATTGACTGCTAAAGCTCTTAAAGCATCCTGTTGGGGAAAAAAAAAGAAATAAAGGTTTGGGCATCTAATTATACTCATCTTCAATATGAATAGCCTCAAGTAGTTAAAGTACCTTTTAAAAATAACACCTCTTAGGGAAAACTAGATTTTTGTGTAAATTTTTAAATTATTTTTGTTTCTTTAATATTATGCATGCTAAAAAGTGTTAGTCACTCAGTTGCGTCTGACTCTTTGCAATTTCATGGACTGTAGCCTGCCAGACTCCTCTGTCCATGGAGTTCTCCTTGAAAAAATACTGAAGTGGGTACCAATTCCCTTCTACAGGGCATCTTCCTGACCCAGGGATTGAACCTGGGTCTCCTGCTTTGCAGGCTGATTCTTTATCATCTGAGCCACAGCTATAAAAATATTCCACACACACAAGGATAAGTTACATATGGCAAGACTGAAGGATTGTTGGAAACTTTGACTATTTACCAAACAACATAGTTTTGTTTTATTTCAAGAGTTATATTAGAATAGCCTGATTATTTTGAAACCTTTATTTAGTCCCACTACAATTTCCTTTGTTAAAATTTGAGATTCTTTTTATCCTTACTAATTTATTACTGAGTGAAATAACATCCTTGGGAATAAATGGAAATCTTTATTTTTCTAATAATATCATTTTTGTGAGTCAATTATTTAGAATGTTATGAACAGATGGTTTAATGAGAGAACTGAAGCAAATAGATTCATGCTAGAGCTCTATATCACTGACAATATATCACTTCACAGTGATATATGGTCTTAAGAAATAGAAATCACAGGCTGCTGAAATAGTTATCTTATATTTGAAATAGTTATCTTATATTTGAAAATGCCCAGATTGCATGTGCTACTGCTGATATGTGTCCTCTCTTCAGATTTTACTCCAGCCATATCTGAGTTAAAATAGGACAAAGAGAAATTTAAACTTTTATACATAAATTATTGTCAGAATCTATAATATTCCTCTGTCTGTGTGTGCTCCGCTGTGTCCTACTCTTTGCAACCCCATGAACTGTAACCCACCAGGCTCCTGTATACATGGAAATTTTGAGGCAAAAATACCGGAATGGGTGGCCATGACCTACTCCAGAGGATCTCCTGACCCAGAGATCGAATCCACACTTTTGTGTCTCCTGCATTGATAGGCAGATTCTTTACCACTGAGCCACATGGGAAGCCCACAATATTCCTCTGTGCTGTGTTTAGTCACTCAGTCATGCCTGACTCTTTGCAACCCTATGGACTATAGCCCACCAGGCTCCTCTGTCCAAGGGGAGTCTGCAGGTAGGAATATTGGTGTTCTTCCAAACCCAGAGACTGAACCCAGGTCTCCCGCATTACAGGCAGATTCCTTACCATCTGAGCCACCAGGGAAGCCCAAGAATACTGGAATGTGTAGCCTATCCCTTCTCCAGTGGATCGTCCCAACCCAAGAATCGAACCAGGGTCTCCTGCATTGCACGTGGATTCTCTGTGAGCTGAGCCACCGGGGAAGCTCCAAAATATTCTGCTGCCGCTGCTCCTGCTGCTAAGTCGCTTCAGTCATGTCCAACTCTGTGCGACCCCATAGACAGCAGCCCACCAGGCTCCGCCGTCCCTGGGATTCTGCAGGCAAGAACACAGGAGTGGGTTGCCATTTCCTTCTCCAATGCAGGAAAGTGAAAAGTCAAAGTGAAGTCGCTCAGTCGTGTCTGACTCTTCGCGACCCCATGGACTGCAGCCTACCAGGCTCCTCCGTCCATGGGATTTTCCAGGCAAGAGTACTGGAGTGGGGTGCCATTGCCTTCTCCAAAATATTCCTCTAGACATAAGTAAAACTTACTTATTCAAAAGTACTTTAAACTAATTGTTCCAGAATAGATATTTCCACATTAACGTTAATTATACTTGTTATAAGTGACATTTTTAAATTATCAGACTAAATAACTTTAGCACCTTGGTAATAAGTCTCATCTCATGTTCATGTCCTCAAGTCAAATAACTATTTGACTTGATTGGAAGAGTTGCTTTGCTAGTCTCCAAGTAGTTCTCAGAAAATATTTTTCTACATTGTCGTAGTTTGCAGGTGTTGGTGGGATTAGGTGAGTTCAGACTCTTCCAATTCTACCATCTCGATCCTGCCTCCCTTACTTATTGTTTGAAATGTGCAAAGCCATGTAGTCATTTGTGCAAAGAATGATCACAATATTCAATTTATTTGAGAAAATTGAGATTCAAAATTTTTAAATATGGTAAATTGTGCTGCTTGGTGAGTTGATAGATAATTCTTCAGAAGTAGCATCAGGAAAACATGCTGATACATAAAAACTTTTTTGGTTAGACTTACGAGTGAAAGTTTCTTTAATAGAGTCTTTATAGTGTTTCAGAAGTGAGAACTCTGAAGAGGATATTTATCATGATTATGAACTTGGCTGGATATTCTTATGAGACTTAGGACCTGGACTGGATGATTTGCCAGATGGAATACTGGTTGAGACTGGCAGAACTTGTGACATAGAAGCTTTGGATTGGTAGGCAGAAAGAGACAAGTGTTTTCAACGGTCTATTGATGCATAAGCTATGTGTTAGTACTTCACTGTCATAGCTTCCAAAGTAAGTATTTCTTAGAGAAAGTAGACAGATAATTTTTTTACCAGATTTCTGTGTTGCTTAGATTGTTTAGCACAAAATCAGGAGTGTATGCTTTTTGCCAGAATTGATCAGCATTGGAAGAGTTAAGTATGGGGGTTTCAGTTCTTAGCTGAACCTTGATCTTTTTTCTTTCTAAAGAATCACCTTCCAGGGAAGTTGAAAGTTACTTAGCTGCTTATTATTTAGTTTATTTAATAAACAAGAAAACAACAACCTAAACCTCTTGCCATTTACATGAAAACAGAATTCCTAGACAACCAATTTATGTAATTAATTTTCTATTTCTACCAGCTACACTGATATTTTATATTTCTACAAACTGATTTTTTAAACAATTTATCTCTTTTTTCTTAAGTGTCTTGACTTCCAGAGAGCCAATGTGTGAAAGAATAACAAATTCAATAATAAACAGCAAAATCTTGAGAACTCTAGGATTAGTCAATTGACTTTGGTTTTCTGCTCTTGACTGGGTATGATCTTGCCCGAAGAATGATTTCCTGTAAATAAGGGAAATAAATATTTCGAGTTTCTTTGCCTTGGATTCTTAGCTTTAGAAAAATTACTCAGAGGCTGCCTTGAAGCTGAAATTCATGGCCCACGAACATCTTTTTTTTTCCTTTATTTAACTCTAAAATAAATCAGCTCTAGGTTTGCAAAACCGATAAGAGAACTAGGTCAACTCTAGCTGCTTTCTAACTCTTGTGGAACACTTGTGCTATGCTAGGTGAGGAATTGTCAGTACTGGGCTAGAGAGAGCAAGAACTTTAAAAACAAGCATTTAGGAAATAGAAGTTGATATTAATCTGGTTGTTGTTCCTCCGTCGTTTCCAACTCTTTGCTACTCTGTGGATTGTATCCCACTAGGTTCCTTTGTTCAAAGGATTTTCTAGGTAAGAATAATGGAGTAGGTTGTCATTTCCTACTCCAGGGGATCTTTCAAACTCAGAGATCGTACCTGCAACTTTTGCATTTCAGGTGGATTCTTTACCACTGAGCCATCCGGGAAGCTCATGAATCTGGTAAGAGTGCTAAAACATTTTACATGATCTTATTTTGTCACTACTTTTCAAAGACAGGCAACATTTAGTTGTATTTTTTTTTCTTTCTTGCATATTTTCTGTAGTGTTGCTGATTTTAAGATTTTGCTCTAAATCCATAGCCACACATAACTTTTTGAGAGCTTTGCTGTTGTTCAGTCTCTCAGTTGTATCCGACTCTTTGCACCCCATGGACTGCAACATGCCAGACCTCCCTGTCCTTCTCCATCTCCTGAATCTTGCTCAAACTCATGTGCATTGAATCAGTGATGCCACCCAACATTCACATCTTCTGTCATCTGCTTCTCCTCCTGCCTTCAATCTTTCTCAGCATCAGAGTCTTTTCTAGTGAGTTGGCTCTTCATGTCAGGTAGCCAAAGTCTTGGGGCTTCAGTTTTAGCATCAGTCCTTCTAATGAATATTCAGGATTGATTTCCTTTAGGATGGACTGGTTTGATCTCCTTTCAGTCCAAGGGACTCTCAAGAGTCTTCTTCAACACCATAGTTCAAAAGCATCAATTCTTCTGCATTCAGCCTTCTTTATGGTCCAACTCTCACATATATATGTTTCTATATCATCACATTTCCCAATCATTAACTCTTGAGTCAGCATTTTACTTTAGAAGACAAAGACACTGGGGTTTCACATGGCTTCAAGTTGAGGCAGAAGAGGGAAAGGTTTGCTTTTGGTGTTGTTATAAGGAAACAAGGTAATAGTGATAGCTTATGCCCTGTTTATTCTAGTTTTAATCTGTCTTAATGGAACTAAAAAGCCTCTTGACGAAAGTGAAAGAAGATAGTGAAAAGGCTGGCTTAAAGCTCAACATTCAGAAAACTAAGATCATGGCATCTGGTCCCAACACTTTATGGGAAATAGGTGGGGAGTAGAAGCAGTGTCAGACTTTATTTTTGAGGGGGCTCCAAAATCACTGCAAATGGTGATTGCAGCCATAAAATTAACATATGGGTGCTCCTTGGAAGGAAAGTTATGACCAACCTAGATAGCATATTCAAAAACAGAGACATTATTTTGCCAGCAAAGGTCCATTTAGTCAAGACTATGGTTTTTCCAGTGGTCATGTATGGATGTGAGAGGTGGACTGTGAAGAAAGCTGAGTGCCAAAGAACTGATGCTTTTGAACTGTGGTGTTGGAGAAGACTCTTGAGAGTCGCTTGGACTGCAAGGAGATCCAACCAGTCCATTCTGAAGGAGATCAGTCCTGGGTGATTATTGGAAGGAATGATGCTAAAGCTGAAACTCCAATACTTTGGCCACCTCATGCAAAGAACTGACTCATTGGAAAAGACTCTAATGCTGGGAGGGATTGGGGGCAGGAGGAAAAGGGGATGACAGAGGATGAGATGGTTGGATGGCATCACCGACTCAATGGACATGAGTTTGGTTAAACTCCGGGAGCTGGTGATGGACAGGGAGTCCTGCTGTGCTGCAATTCATGGGGTCGCAAAGAGCTGGACACGAACTGAATGAACTGAACTGAATGGTTAGAAGAGACAATTGCCTTCCATTTTTAAAATGTGACTACAAGTATACTGTAATGCAACAGTTATAGTAAGAGTCAGTTAATCTGAGTTCTCATCTTGGTTATTAAAGCACCTAACTGTATAAATATACAAAAGTCTTCTGGGCTTAAAGTTTTTATTTGAACAAGGAAAATTATTGATCTATTTTATTGATAAAATTTTCCCATGACTCTGAAGGCATAATTTAGTTTTAATTATAAAATATCTCTAGTAAATTCGATTGCATGTGGAAAGGGATGTTAAGAAAATAAACATGTTCAAAATGATGTTTTTAGTATATTTTTGGCTATAGCGTGTGGAATGGATTTACATATAAAATACGAGAGTGAAACCAAAAGACAAATAACATTAAAATTAAAAAGTAAATTAAAGAATTAATAGATATCTAAATATTTACAAAAACATTTTTAGATAAACCTTTAGCTTTATCTCAGAGAAAATTTAACAAAGAGTAAAAAAGTTATGTTCTTAATATAATTCTGTTGTTTTTCTTTTTCTTTTACTTTTCTTTTGTCCTGTGGACAGGTTGAATATTACCTGAGCCTCATGCTTTGGAAGATTATGATGTCTAAGAGATTCCCCCTCAGTTTTTGTTTTGTTCAAAATCCTCTTTTGTGTTGTGGGAAACAGCTTTCCTCTGAGGAACACATGAATCAGATAAGATAAGCACATGAATCAGTATGTCCATACTTCCTCATCACTCCTGTCAGATTCCCAGATGATTGCCTTGCTTCCTTGTAACAACACCAGTCGAGGACCTTTCCTTCTTTTGCCTCAACCTGAAACCATGTGAAGCCCCTGCGTCCTTGTCTTTTGAAGTAAAATGCTGACCCAATAGTTCTGGGAAATGTCACGATGCAGAAACAAAGAATAGCTACTGGGCTGGGAACTGGTAACAGTTTAGACTATAATTCTGCAGCATACCAAAGTCACCCAAATCCAGCTCCCTGAATGATATAGCTAGAGGCCTGGCACACATCACTAAGCTGTTTTTTACAAGAAGCAGACACCCTCCAGATAAACACTGCTGACCACAAGAACTTGGGCCCTAGACTGCTTGAAACAAGTAGGCTGATGATGCTTCAAACTCCACCTTAATGCCAACCAATTTGAGAATGTTCTGTAAGCTGATCAGACACTATTCCTTGAACACTCCAAAATCCCTCACTACCCACTCCAGGGTGACTCACAGTCTTGAGGGCATTAGTCTGCTGTGGCCCCATTGTATGGCCAATAAAACCAATAAAAGCTATGCTGCTTTTCACTTTACCCAAAAATCTGTATCCATGTTTCTATTTGGCACTGGTGAACAGAGGCCAGTTTCAGCAACAGACCTATCGACAAAGCCAGTCATTGACACCCTAACTTCTCATTCTTTGTATCATGAATGGTTAGCAGAGATTAGAAGTGTTGGTAGTGTTTGTCCCTCTTGAAACTAGCTAGAGAAGGGGATAAATATTTCCTTTGTGTCTAACTAACTGGGATTTCCCTAATTGTGTAATGACTGTGCCTGTATATTACCTCATTTTTAACTTATCTTTTCTCCCTGGGAAAGTCTAAGGCAAAATCAGACACTGATGTTGGATCTCCGTTTTGTGATGTGTGTGCTAAGTTGCTTCAGTTGTGTCTGATTCTATGCAACCCCATGGACTATAGCCTGCCAGTATGCTCTGTAATCATGGGATTATTCCAGGCAAGAGTATTGGAGTGGGTTGTCATGCTCTTCTCCAGGGGATCTTCCCCACCCAGGGATTGAACCCACATCTCTTACAGCTCCTGCATTGGCAGGCAGGTTCTTTATCACTAGTGCCAACTGGAAAGCCCTGTTGCAATAGTTTGAATGAAAGCAACATCCTTACTTGCTTGATTTTTGCTTTTGACCCTGCCTGCCTTTTCTGTTCCCTTTTTCTCTTCTTTCTCTTTCGTTTTACAGGATTGGCAGGATTTCTCAGACATTATCAAGGTGAGGCTTGAAACACTGAGACAACACTTCCCTTGCCTTGCTAAGTAGTAAGAATGATGAGTAGCAGATGGGCATGTGTCTACCAAAATGAGAAAAGAAAAGATTAATTGCACTCTAAAAAGATAATGCTTCTGAGCTGAATAGCATTTTAAGGACCACATAGCACTCGGTTATGATAGAAGAGTTTAATTTGGCTTCATCACTAGGAAAGCTTGAATTTGAAGATATTTGATTATAAGTGCCTCAGATTGAGATTCAAAGTTGTCAACATAAATAAAAATACACATGCAAATATGTGTGAGTCTGTGTGTGTGATACACATTTCTTTTTTTTAATATAAATTTATTTATTTTCATTGGAGGTTAATTACTTTACAATATTGTATTGGTGTTGCCATACATCAACATGTATCCACCACAGATATACACATGTTCCCATCCTGAACCCCCTTCCAACTTCCTTCCCCATATTATCCCTCTGGGTCATCCCAGTGCACCAGCCCCAAGCATCTAGTAACATGCAT
Organism: Madoqua kirkii; assembly: GCA_006408675.1. Classification (NCBI taxonomy): domain Eukaryota; kingdom Metazoa; phylum Chordata; class Mammalia; order Artiodactyla; family Bovidae; genus Madoqua; species Madoqua kirkii. Next base: position 5,857 of record SJYC01022189.1, on the reverse strand, counting down.
CAAATCTGGACTGGCGATTTGTTTCATATATGATATTATACATGTTTCAATGCCATTCTCCCAAATCATCCTACCCTTGCCCTCTCCCACAGAATCCAAAAGACTGTTCTATACATCTGTGTCTCTTTTGCTGTCTTGCATACTGGGTTATTGTTGCCATCTTTCTAAATTCCATATATATGCATTAGTATACTGTACTAGTGTTTTACTTTCTGGCTTGCTTCACTCTGTATAATAGGCTCCAGCTTCATCCACCTCATTAGAACTGATTCAAATGCATTCTTTTTAATGGCTGAGTAATACTCTGCTGTGTATATGTACCACAGCTTTCTTATCCACTCATCTGCTGATGGACATCTAGGTTGTTTTCATGACCTGGCTATTATAAACAGTGCTGCGATGAACATTGAGTTACACGTGTCTCTTTCAATTCTGATTTCCTCGGTGTGAATGCCCAGCAGTGGGATTGCTGGGTCATAAGGCAGTTCTATTTCCAGCTTTTTAAGGAATCTCCACACTGTACTCCATAGTGGCTGTACTAGTTTGCATTCTCACTAACAGTGTGAGAGGGTTCCCTTTTCTCCACATCCTCTCCAGCATTTATTGCTTGTAGACTTTTGGATTGCAGCCATTCTTACTGGTGTGAAATGGTACTTCATTGTGGTCTTGATTGGCATTTCTCTGATAATGAGTGATGTTGAGCATCTTTTCACGTGTTTGTTTGCCATCTGTATGTCTTCTTTGGAGAAATGTCTATTTAGTTCTTTGGCCCATTTTTTGATTGGGTAGTTTATGTTTCTGGAATTGAGCTGCATAAGTTGCTTATATATTCTTGAGATTAGTTGTTTGTCAGTTGCTTCATTTGCTATTATTTCCTCCCATTCTGAAGGCTGTCTTTTCACCTTGTTTATAGTTTCCTTTGTTGTGCAGAAGCTTTTAAGTTTAATTAGGTCCCATTTGTTTATTTTTACCTTTATTTCCAATATGGGTCATAGAGGATCCTGCTGTGATGTATGTCAGAGAGTGTTTTGCCTATGTTCTCCTCTAGGAGTTTTATAGTTTCTGGCCTTAAACGTTTAGATCTTTAATCCATTTTGAGTTTATTTTTGTGTATGGTGTTAGAAAGTGATCTAGTTTCATTCTTTTACAAGTGGTTGATCAGTTTTCCTAGCACCACTTATTAAAGAGATTGTTTTTAATTCATTGTATATTCTTGCTTCCTTTGTCAAAAATAAGGTGTCCATAGGTGCGTGGATTTATCTTTGGGCTTTCTATTTTATTCTATCGATCTATATTTCTGTCTTTGTGCCAGTACCATATTGTCTTGATGACTGTGGCTTTGTAGTAGAGCCTGAAGTCAGGCAGGTTGATTCTTCCAGTTCCATTCTTCTTTCTCAAGATTGCTTTGGCTATTTGAGTTTTTTTTTTTTTTTTTTTGTATTTCCATACAAATTGTGAAATTATTTGTTCTAGCTCTGTGAAAAATACTGCTGGTAGCTTGACAGGGGTTGCATTGAATCTATAAATTGCTTTGGGTAGTATACTCATTTTCACCATATTGATTCTTCCGATCCATGAACATGGAATATTTCTCCATCTATTAGTGTTCTCTTTCATCAGTGTTTTATAGTTTTCTATATATAGGTCTTTAGTTTCTTTAGGTAGATATATTCCTAAGTATTTTATTCTTTTCACTGTGATGGTGAATGGAATTGTTTCCTTAATTCCTCTATTTTCTCATTATTAGTGTATAAGAATACAAGGGATTTCTGTGTGTTTATTTTATATCCTGCCACTTTACTATATTCATTGATTAGCTCTAGTAATTTGCTGGTGGAGTCTTTAGGGTTTTCTGTGTAGATAAACATGTCATCTGCAAACAGTGAGAGTTCTTTTCCAATTTGGATTCCTATTATTTCTTTTTCTGCTCTGATTGCTGTGGCCAAGCCTTCCAAAACTATGTTGACATTTATTTCTGACTATGTGTGAAAGTGTGAAAATGTTAGTCATTCCATCATGTCCAACTCTTGGTGACCCTATGGGCTGTAGTCCACCAGGCTCCTCTGTCTATGGAATTATCCAGGCAAGAATACTGAAGTGGATAGCCATTCTCTTCTTCAGGATATCTTCCTGACTCAGGTTTTGAATCTGGGTCTTCTGCATTACAAGCAGATTCTTTACTATCTGAGCTACCAGATAGCCCTATTTCTGACTATAATGTCCCTGAGATAAAGGAGGCTGAAATAGTGTAACTTAATTAAAAGCTGTGTGTGTGTATATGCTTGTGTGTATGAATTTTTGTTTCCATCGAATTTGAAATATGTAATTGCTTTTTTCTTTCACTGTGTGTGTATGTAGAATATACACAGTCATATATAAAGTATATTACTCCTTTATCAAATTGAGGGGCAAATCAATATATTAAAATTTTTAAGATGGTTTCAAAAACGTTTATTTTATATTACTTTAATTTTTAAAAGAATCCATTGAAAAAGAAATGCTGATTCATATAGTTACTAGAATTCTTCTTCTTTTGTTTTTAATAGACATATCCACATGCTAGAGTGCTACTATATCTTTACCTCTAAAACATTTACATGTAGGTGAGGGATTTTCTTGGTGGCTTAGTGGTAAACAATCTGCCTGCCAATGCAGGAGACGTGGGTTGGGTTCCTGGGTTGGGAAGATCCCCTGGAGAAGGGAATGGCAACCCACTCCAATATTCTTGCCTGGGAAATCCCATGGACAGAGGAGCCCAGAGGGCTACAGCCCATGGGGTCACAAAGAGTTAACCATCATTGAGCAACTGAACAACAACAAATCTCCAAATCAGTCATTTGGATAGGCAGCAGATATAAGCATTTCTATATTTCTCATATTATAAAGGGATCTCAGTCCTTCTCCTTCTGCAGGTACATTAAGTGATGAGATTCACAGCACGCTTTCTTGGATCAACACCAGAGCTTCAATCCCAACACATCTCAGAGTGTATTTTTGATGAATAAATTACCAAACTAATGAGACACACTAAGAGGTTAAGGATTGATCAAGTACTTAATCTTCTTAATGAAGGGCACAGCATGAGACACATTCTTCCAAATGGATACAATAAACAATCTTCTAAAACCTAATTAGAATAAAAATACAAAGAAAGGTGCAAAGCCTTAGAAATTGTTTATCAGATAATAACAGCTTTTTCTGCAACAGTGGAAAAGTTTTGTCATGTCATCAGCCTTCTTTACATTTGAATCAGGTGAGTCCCAGAAGTTTAGCAAGATGAAATAATGGTATTTTAATGCAGAGTTTTAATCTATCCCGATGTTATCTGGGCCCATAAAAAATGCCTCAAAATATGGCTTTGGATTTTTTACAGAAGTTGCTGTACCTTGAGAAGATTCAGCTTTTTATTTTTTTGGAAAACTTATAACAATGCACTATGTGCATCTATGAGTCATTTTTGACCTGGGTTTAACCTTTTGGGTGTAAACTTTCTGGTTAATTTAGGATTTAATCAAGTTTTGAGTTCTTATTTACTTTAGTTTGGGTATTAAAAATAGTTTATATAACTTCAGTGAGAGATTTAGTGAAAACTGCCAGTAACAAGTCAAAATATTTTCATGACAAATTGTTATTTTTTAAAATGGTACAAATGATACAAATGATCTTATTTACAAAACAGAAACAGACTCACAGACTTAGAGCATCAACTTATGGTTGCCAGGGCAAAGAGTGAGAGGAAGAGATAGGGAGTTTGGGATAGACATATACAAACTGCTATATTTAAAAAGGATAATCACCAAGGTCCTACTGTATGGCACATGGGACACTGCTCAGTGTTATGTGGCAGTCTGGATGAGAGGGGAGTTTGGGGGAGAATGGATACATTTCTATGTATGGCTGAGACCCTGTGCTGTCCACCTGAAATGATCACATTGTTAATCTGCTATATTCCAATATAAAACAAAACATTTTAAAAAATGATAAGAACAAAGAGAGATCAGGTGGCACAGTGATCCTACAAATCATCTCAATTTAAACATTTGGCAAAAAAGAGGTGACTAAATCTAAATAAGACTCAATCTAAATAAGAGCCTAGCACTTGGATTTGCGATATGCATGTTTACATAATGCTCCCCCTTTCAAGTAAAATGTAACAGATTAATTATTATTTATGATTATTGCTGATTGATTATCACATAATACTGTCATACAGTATGCACTGGAGTAATATGTTTTTCATTCTCTAAATCTCACACCATCTGCTAGAGTTTAATATCTAGAGTGTATTGCTATCCACATCTACTCCAGATACTGCCATGGTATTTAACAAATCACAATTGTGCAATTCAATTTTCCCTCCAAAGATCCTAGAACCTAATAATATCTATTTAACAAATGGCTGAGTCTTGACTGTGATATCAGTAAGCAAGGTTTTACTCCTTACTGGTAAAGAATGTGTGAGATATACTATCCTGAAGGTGATGAAAACAGGGAAATTAAACTCAATTGGACATATCCAAAATTGTAGTAATCTCAAACACAACTTTTAAATAAGCTCCTTTATTAAAAAAGAAAAATCATATCTCTATCTGGTAACACTTAACTCATTGGTTAACATGGAATTTCAGTGGTCTGATTCCAGGAAAAACAAGTACAATTTTCAAAAGAGATAACTGCACTCTGTCCTTGCTATAATATCTGTCCTACCAGGAGGTCATTAGGTACTTAGAAAGCATAGAATTACTCTTAGGAGAAGGACAGACATCTTTAATACAGTTAAAAATATAATCAGTATTTCCAGTTGTCTTGAAACAACTAACATTTTCTGCCTATGGACAAATATTTGATTCTCATGTAAAATAATTCGTTTCCATGGAGACAGATTGATACTCTTGGACACCAAATCCTGTTTAGTGATTCACTTTCTTGTTTCCGACTCTGTGCTTTAGAATAGTTTCGTTATAACTGTGAATCAAGTTATTTCCTTAGAATACTAGAATGCCAGTAATAACTTTTAGAATGAATTTGTTTTCAAGCTGTGCCTTAAAAAGTTCTAGTGATTCAGAGAGGACCATAAGGGGCTGCCTAACACGATTGGATGAACAGCTATCCCATGCCAGTCCACACTGGCTGCCAAATAGAAATTTATGTAAACTAAAAAACCAAAAACCAAACCCCCAAACCTTTAAACTCCCTCAGTTAGAATATAGAGGAAAAGTCATCAGTTCAGTTCAGTTCAGTCTCTCAGTCGTGTCCAACTCTTTGTGACTCCATGAATCACAGCATGCCAGGCCTCCCTGTCCATCACCAGCTCCCGGAGTTCACCTGAACTCAGGCCCATCGAGTTGGTGATGCCATCCAGCCATCTCATCCTCTGTCGTCCCCTTCTCCTCCTGCCCCCAATCTCTCCCAGCATCAGAGTCTTTTCCAATGAGTCAACTCTTCTCATGAGATGGCCAGATTACTAGAATTTCAGCTTTAGCATCAGTCCTTCCAATGAACACCCAGGACTGATCTCCTTTAGAATGGACTGGTTGGATCTCCTTGCAGTCCAAGGGACTCTCAAGAGTCTTCTCCAACACCACAGTTCAAAAGCATCAGTTCTTTGGCACTCAGCTTTCTTTATAGTCCATCTCTCACATCCATACATGACCACTGGAAAAACCATAGCCTTGACTAAACGGACCTTTGTTGGCAAAGTAATGCCTCTGAGAAGTAATAATATAACATAAATTCATTTCAGTATCTCAAAATATTTCTCTTTGGGAGCATATGAGTTTATTGGACAAGTTATTAGGAGATCTGAGTTAAAGATGTGATTTTGATTTACCTGATGTGTGAACTCTCAGGTTTGAGA
>SJYC01022188.1:0-19772 GCA_006408675.1 Madoqua kirkii | reverse complement strand
TAGCTCAGATTTTCTTACAATATTAATAATTACCTCACCTGACACATTATTAGTCAACATGAGATCAAATATATATATGCAAAATTAAACTTCCAGTCATTCAGACATTTATAAATACCCGCTTGTTCACTTACAGTGAACAGCATTAGTGTATTTGTAACTAGGATCTTTTTATTATAACCCAAGAGGTTTTCAGACTCAGCGGTATCTTAAGCAATTAGTTTCCTTAGAAACCTGAAATATTTAGAGAATTCGTAAACCTTTTGAGAGTATTTAATTATCCTTCCCATAGTACTCTACAAATTAAAAAACGAATTTGACTCTGTATAATTTACAATTTCAGTATTTACCAAACTTTCAGTTGTCTCTGGAAAAGTTCATTGCACACATTCCATAGGAAACATGGAGTGTGTTTTCTTTTCTCAAAATAAATGACTCTCCATATTTATTGTTTGTGGATTTTTATGAGTACAAGCCTGAGCAATTTTTATTTCCTATTTTGCCTTTTAGGATTTTAGGTAATAAAATTTGGTCATAAGTGTGCTAAATTATTAAAACTGTAAATTTAGTATGATTTTCTTTTAAAGACTTGCAATATTAATTTAGCAAAAATTTTTAGAATATTTGGCTTTTGCTTTTATCTTTCCTTTTTCTGAAAATGGCACACATTGTAAATACATAGTTCTATGAATCTTCACAAAGTGAATGCACTCTTACCATCATATCAGAAAATAGGTTATTACCAGGACCCTAGAAATCCTTGTTAGGGTCCCTTCTTGTCACAGTCCCCATCCAAGGGTGAGCCCTATCATAATAACAAATACCAGAAAAGTCTTCCTGATTTTAAACTATAAAAATAGAATCATAGAGCATGCCCTCTGTTGTGTCTGGCCTCTCGGGGTCAACAATTTTTTTTTTTTAAGTTGTCCATGAATTTGTAAAAACAAGTTAATGATATTTTTCAGTAGTCAACAGTCAAAAAAATAGTACTTTAACTGTTTAGGGAAAAATGTTCTTACAAGTGTTGTACAAATGTCTGTTCTTCTTTATTACATATTATTCCATCTCATACAGGTCTTCTGTCCTAAATATAAGGACAGCCAAGGCTAATCAAAAGTAAATGATGTATAATCAGATAATAATCTAACCTTAACCAAATATAACAAGGTTTTTCTTTCTCCAGCTTTTAGTTCTTTTAGTTTCAGGGTGCAAAATGTATCTTAGAGACTCCACAGAACAGAACTACTCTCTTAAAGTGAATAATAAGACTTACTGCCTATGTGGGGCAGAAAATTTAAAAAAAATTCATATATATGGCTTCTGAGTTATAGAAGAAATTTAAACTATATGTTATGCTAAGTCCAGATTAGTATTTAAAAATTCTCTCCTATTTCTAACTTGCATTTTGAATGGAGAGCAATTCTATTTCTATTGCTTGACTGTGTCTGGGTACTTTAATGGGAGACATCTATATCTGACTCTTTGCGACAGTATGGACCATATAGTCCATGGAATTCTCCAGGCCAGAATACTAGAGTGGGTAGCTGTTCTCTCCTCCAGGGGATCTTCCAAATCCAGGGATCCAGCCCAGGTCTCCTGCATTGCAGGTGGATTATTTACCAGCTGAGCCACCAGGGAAGCCCAAGAATACTGGAATAGGTAGCCTATCCCTTCTCCAGAGGATCTTCCCTACTCAGGAACCAAACTAGGGTCTGCTGCATTGCAGGCAAATTCTTTACCAGCTGAGCTACCTACATATATTCTGTAAAATGATGCTATTAATATTGATTTTTGTCTTGATTGAATTAAGTCTATCATTTCTGAGTATAGGAATATTTTTTATTCTGTATAATAAAAAAATACTTGTGCTAGTCTCCTTGGGGTAAATAAATATTTTCAAAATATTCTTGAATTTTTCAAACAATAACTAAAGCTAAAGTACTTTTCCAAAGCCCATGAACTTTCCTTTGCCCATAGGAAAAATTCTAAGAGAAAGTGGTGACTCTACTTTAATCTCTAAATTAATACATAATCATAGGCTTAAATTACTGAATTCCAATGGATTGATAGGTACTACTCTTGAATGCATCAATGGCTACCAACTTTGCCATGGAAATACCCAGGGAACAGGTCAGTGGGTTAGAAAAATGTATTAAAAAGAGAAAAAGAAGATAATCAATTAGCTAAGTAATTCCACTTCATGAGAGAAAATGATAAGATATATTAAATTCAGTCTTCAGGCATCATATTGCTAGCCCTCAGAAAGTCACTATAACAAAGTAAACCTGTTTTCTAGTGGTTCTTTTTTTGGTGTGTGTGTGTAGTACAAAAAAGAAAAAAGTTGGATAAGAAAATAAAAGGAGTTATTTTTCTAACTAATTCTTCTACCTCATTGTGGGTTTGAAACTATTCTAATGAGGCAGACAGATATTTCATCAGTAGAACTGGATTCAGTAGTTTTCGTTTCACAATAAGAATCTTCATTTCAATTCCCTGCCTGGTGTTTTTCTGTATCAGCTTGTTGAGATATATTTAACATGTTCCAAGCATTAATGACCCAGCAAAGGATACCATGTGCGAAACTTTCCTTTTCAACCTGGGAAGTTATTAGTTAAAATAATCCAGGAAATGTGGTAGAGAGTAGTCTCCTGGTCTGATTTCGCATCTAAATGGCAGCCATCCTTAAGCTGTGCAGCAGAGCAGAGGGAGAAACAGAGAAATCAGAGAAGCCAGCAAGCAGATGGCTTAACTGTGAAGTCCATCTTATCCATCACTGTGGGCCATGTGCTATTTTGGCGGTGCAGGAAATGTTATTTCTAGGAACAGCATGAACGGCAGCTAAAGCCAGCAAATGAACTCCTATGGTATTGCAATTGGCCAGCAGAATTAAATGCCATGGCCTGGGATAATAAGAACTTTATATCACAGGTAGCGGTATTAAAATATTTTATACCACATGTAGAGATACAGATGCTTTTCTTTCTTACTCTGTCCTAAAAAAGGAAAGGAAATAGAGGCACTCCAAGGTAATCCTCATGTGCCTTGGAAACCAATTTCAAAATGTAAGATACACTTGTGGGTTTGTTAATTATTAACTATAACATTTACAAACATACTAAATTTTTTTATTTTCAGCTTGAGGGCTTTTAGTCATGTCTGGTTTTCCAGAATGATGAAAACTCATAAGAGAGAACTGTATTTTGCCATAATCTGATAACATAAAAATATTTATTGTACAGACCAATCTATACAAAACAATGGGTAATGATCTGGTTGAAATTAAATCTCCATTTCTGTCAATAATTGGATTGATAATGAGTAATAATAAACCAGTGTATTAAAAAGAGAAATATTATATCACACGGAGAATTTATATTTAAAAGGTGTTTAGTGTTGCAGCTAACAACAGAAAAGAGAGGAAGGAGAAAGGAGGAAGTGGATATATTAAGGATACTAGTTTCATGTTCAGCTTTGCAAAGTAGTTAATAAAAACATACTTGTAAAAAAAAAGTAAGGACTACACACATAATCATTACTTACATATATTCAAACATGATTAATACAAGAGGTGATCATTTTATTGGCAGGAAGGAAGAAAATAAAAAGTCTGTATTTTGTGTAAGCTGATATATAATATGTTGTGTCTTTTAACTTGGCAAACATTATTTGCTTTCCTTGAAATAACAAGAACTTTGAGTCTAGTTGTTCAGATAGTCATCATGGAAAGAAAGACAATTACCATTTAAAATACAGGTAATATACAGTAAATAGTTTTGAATTTGTAATTTATTTTGAAAAAATTCTCCAAATTTTTATGAAATATTGACTCACACTTGAAAACTATTTGTATATGATTTAAATATTTTTACCTGTCTATGTTTGCAGTTTTACCCACATCTCTCACCTCTCCTGCATTGGCAGGCGGATTCTTTACCACTAGCGCCACCTGGAAAGCCCTTTTGAGAAGTAGCACTTAAGAAAAAAGGCTTTTGCCGATATAGTCTCTTTTTATTCCCATAAAACAGTAAGTCAGTCCCAAAATTATGAACCTTGTATTGAGGGAGAACAAAGACTTAATTAATTTCAGGTTCCACACAGAAACTTGGAGGTGGGGGGAGTGTGCCAGGAGATGTCATTAGCAATTTCAACTGAGTCTTAGGCTTTCTGTAATTAAGCCCAAGGTCCCTAAGTTCTCTGGTTAATGGGGTCTAACTTTCCTTTGCTCTTCAAATGGGTATCAGGGATCACACCTAGCAGAGCCTGGTCTTCTGTTACCCTCCCAGAAGCAGTCCCCGAGGCAGGGATTCAGTTGCAAGTGATTTGTTAAGTCTCCCAGGGAGAAACCAGGAGAAACCGAGAGGGAAGAAGCAGACAAACAGTTGTGTGATTTCAGTGGAAACCAAAACTCAGTCCTAAATTCTTAAGGAGCTCTGTAACGTAATAACGCCCTGGGATTATCCAGATTAGAGGCAGAAGCGACAAGCTTCTGAGTTTCTCAGGTTAGTTAGTCATTGTTACTGGTCCTGGCTGGGCTCCAGGCGGAAATTCACGGAGCTTCACGACTTCCCGGGTGGCTCAGATGGTAAAGCGTCTGTCTACAGTGTGGGAGACCTGGGTTCGATCCCTGGATCGGGAAGATCCCTGGAGAAGGAAACGGCAATCCACTCCAGTACTATTGCCTGGAAAATCCCATGGACAGATGAGCCTGATAAGTTTCAGTCCATGGGGTCGCAAAGAGTCGGACACGACTGAGCGACTTCATTCAGGCACTTCCGGTTCCGCACAAGGGCAAGAGCTCCGCGTCCAAGAGGGGCGGATAGGAGCAGTCAACTGCACAGTGCATGAAGCTGGGAGGTGACTGCAGGCATTGTCCACCAGTCCCAGGGGACTCACAGGGCACCAACGGTGTCAGCTACAGCTCCATCTCTCATGGGCACAGGTCCAACTCCCCCTTGGTTATTTCTGAAGAGTTCCCACAAGGCTCTATCGTTTCCTTGCTGTGGCGTATTTCCTGTCCCTTCACTAGACTCCTTTGGTTTTGTCACTCGGCTCCCCTGAGGATCTGGAAACTGCTCCTCTCAGATGTAATCCTGTTTCCGTGGTCTGCTCCGTCCTGGAGGTCAGGTCTTTCTCTTCAGTCGCAATAAGGCAAGGCTAAACAACAAACTGCTACTGCTAAATCACTTCAGTCCTGTCAGACTCTGTGCTACCCCATAGACGGCAGCCCACCAGGCTCCCCGTCCCTGGGATTCTCCAGGCAAGAACACGGGAGTGGGTTGCCATTTCCTTCTCCAAACAACAAACAGACTTCAGTAAATCTTTAAGATAACAAATTGGAATTAATTATAAAGCAGAAAAGGAAAACTTAACTGGCTCCTAAGTGTTCTAGTGTGCCATTCTTAGAGTGACCCCCCCTCAGCTTTCTCCCTGTTCTGCAAATCTGAGATACCCCTTGGCTTCAAATAAGATAAAAATCTACCTTTTACTTGGCACATTCAACGAAACCTTTCTAAGGCACTAGCAGAAATTAATAAGAAAGATATCATAATTATTTTTGCAAACGAAAAGTTCATCATACCTTTTATTCAACAGAATTCTTTTTTAAAGTGTTATCTGTTATCTCATCCACTTTGTAAACAATTAACCACACATATGTAAAGTGTATAATTGGATGAATTTTGACTTATGTATGGACTTTCCAGGTGGCGCTAATGGTAGAAACCTGCCTGCTAATGCAGGAGACAAAAGAGATTCGGGTTCGATCCCTGGGTTGGGAAGATCCCCTGGAGAAGGAAATGGCAACTCACTCTGGTATTTTTGCCTGGAGAATCCAACGGACAGAGGATCCTGGCAGGCTGCAGTCCAAGGGCTCATAGAGTCAGACTTGACTGAAGCAACTTAGTAGCACTTATGTATATACCTATGAAAACAACCACACATCAAATAACGAACATATTCATCACTTTCCAAACTTCCTCATATTCCTTAGTAATTCTTTTCTCCCACGCCTTAAATAGAATTCTTCCAATCCAATCTTACACACATGGATTACTTTCTATATTCATGTTTTATAAAAGAAACATTAGCTACGTCCTGGCCTTATCACTGTATCTCTGAGTATTCACATAAAAAGCTTACGCAATCCAAATTTTAGCTTAGGTCCTAGAAAGTAGAAACTATTGCCTTTTAAAAATCAGCACTCTTTTCTCCCAGCTCTATCTAGGTATGATGTCTAGTCCACATGTCATCATTAAATTATTTACAAAAGAGAAAGTTAAGTCTTAAAACTTCAAGTGACTTTTAGAAATCACAGTTTCTACATGGCAGAGCTAGGATCTCATCTTGGGTCATGTGACTCCAAATATACATGTTTTTAATACTATCGTGGGCTACCCTGGTGGTTCCGCAGTAAAAGAATCTTCCTGCAATGTAGGAGACGTGCAGGAGACTCGAGTTAGATTCCTGGGTCAGGAAGATCCCCTGGAGAAGGGGTAACTCACTCCAGTATGCCTCTCTGGAAAATCTCATGGACAGAGGAGCCTGGTGGGCGGCAGTCCATTGGGTCGCAAAGAATCAGGCATAGCTTAGCAACTAAATAATAACAGCAACAATTTTCCATAGTTTGTCATATTCTGTACTATTTCACTCTTTTATGAAAAAAGTTACTAAGAGTGTCAAAGTTTTTCTTATGTTTATGTGCTGGGTTTGGAGGGTTTAGAGGCTATTTGCCATATATAGTGTAGGCTCTTAGAATATTCTAATAAACCTATCCTCTGTTTGGAGAGTGTCCCTCATTTTGAATCCTTGCTAAGACAGAGAATGAACTGCCTCTGGCAGTAATTTGAACACAAGAATACAATCCAGAAACTGAAAGCTCACTTATCAGGCTTTGCTGCAGAAAGGAGCAATGTAAAGAAGGAGGCAGGGCCCCACAGAACCCATCTATGAGAGAACGTGGGGCTAAGATGGCCAGCTCTTTTGGGCAGCATTGGTGAAGATTCTGGCATTCAGTTCTATACATGAATGCTGTAAGCAAAAGACTCATTTCCAAATGATTAACTTGGGGATAAAATTCATACTTTGTCTATGAGTGGTTAAAGGATTAAATGAGATACTGCATGTGCAGTGCTTGAAAGTGTGCATGGTACAGTATAAGTCCTCAATATAAATTAACCTTTGGGACTTCCTTGGTGCTCTAGAGGTTAAAACTCCATGCTTCCCCTCTTAGGGGTGTGGGTTTCATCCCTGGTCAGGGAACTAAGATCTTGCATGCTGTGTGGTTAGCCAAAATAAAAAAAAAAGATGGTTGTAAATTAATTTTTATGGATATGATGATGATGAGGTCATTCTTCTGAAATACCTCAGTGGATTCTCAGATTTTTCAAGATAGAGGTCAAATTCTGTGGCTTACGCCACAAAGGCCTGAATTAACAGAGTTTTGTTTCTTTTCCTTCCAAAACTTTCTTTCCTCCATACCAGGTTAAGGGATTTTTGCACGAGTTGAATCCATATACTTCTGGTTTCTAAATATACAATATATTAAGAAGTCTCGTAAGTCTGATGCATATTATTCTTCTCTCAGAATTGCCCTGTCCTTGGCTATACATTTATATATGCAATATATTGCTTATATATCTTGGCTATACATTTGTATTTTGGCTATACAAATATATCTTGGCTATACATTTATATATGCAATGCAGGAGATCTGGGTTCAATCCCTGGGTTGGAAAGATCCCCTGGAGAAAGGAACAGATACCCACTCCAGTATTCTGGCCTGGAGAATTCCATGGACCATATTTTCCATGGGGTTGCAAAGAGTCAGACACGACTGCGTGATTTTCACTTCTTTGGTTATACATTTACTTGTCTTTCAAAGAGATATTCCTGGGAAAGTCTTTCTGACCCAGTTTGAATTGATGTTCCCTCCTCTCTGATTTCATGGTTTGATATCTATTTCTCTAACTCACTATTTAATAAGTCATTTGGACTTAAGGATATTTATCCCACTACTCTTCTTGAAAATATGACTCTGTCTTACTGGAATGATCCTTCCCAATTCACTCCTTTAATCTAAGAAGCTATTATTAAATAAAAATAGTTCAATCAAAGATTTTTGGTAAAATAAATAGGGAGACCCTCAGTCAAACTGATGACAGCAGCATGCACTTGCTTCCAAAAGCATATGAGAAAAACCCATTATTTGTTTTTAAACCTGTGTAAATCTTCCCTTGTAGACTCAACCACAAAATAAAGTCATCTCCTCATCCACACATAGCCCGGCTCTCTTCCTCCCTTGCCCAGTGCTGTCTCTACACAAGAAGTCTACTTCTTTGTCTTCCTTTACTCTTCAGAACATTTCAGTCTGGATTCACTATCACTCCCATTGTATCACCATATAGTTCTAAACAAGGTCACTGATAATCTGTAGGTCATTAAATCTAATGAGCGTTTTCTATTTCTCTACTTGCTACACTTTTCATTTACATTAAAAATATGTTGAAATATTCTCTTCCCTTTGTGTCTATACCTTTAAACTCTCCTGGTGTTCCTCTCACCTATCTGTACCCTCTTTCCAAGCTCAGCCTCTTTTTTGCCTTTAAATCTTAGACTTCTTCATTGCATGATCTAAGGTCTATGTCTGTTGTTTGATACCTAAAAATTTATTCTAAGAATATGGCTTTAATGTTTTAGATATTAGTGAACATCCAGATTCTAGAATAGTGTCTGACACTCAGTAAATAGGTGATTTCTATCCATTAACATCGGGTTGGCCAAAAAGTTCATTTGAGTTTCTTCATACTGTCTTATGGATGTTACTGAATAAGTGAGCAAAGCATCAGAAACCAAGAGTGAGTTCCATTTTTGTGGTATACCAGACTTTAACATAAACAGGAAAAAGCCCAACAAGATTTGCTACAAAAGTAGAGGACCATGGCAAACCATGATATTTGACTAGAGTCTCTGATGTGAGATTAGACTGTGGTCTCTGAAAAATATTCTTCTATAGGAGGTGTGTTATTTATTGACTTATGCAATCAGGCAGTTCTTGCTCATAGTTTGAAGCCCCATGTTCCACTTACAACCTAAACATCTGGTCAGAATTGACCATACACAACTGTTGTACTGAAGTTCTGAATTAGACTTCAGGCCTAAGGCTCCGGAAAGGAGCAAGAGGAGAGACTTCTATTGTTGGTAGGTGGTTGATCTTCCCCAGGGAAGCAGTAGGGCTTGTGGAACATAAAGGCTCATAGACAGGTATGGGATTTTGTCTGGAATATGATCAATGTTCACACACGGGAAGGAAGGTTCAGGAGTAGAAGGATAAGGACACATTGTTATAATGTCTGTTGTTTACTTTGACACATAGACTTGTGTCTATTTGGGCTAGGTAGCTCACACTTTAAGGGCAGTTAATTGTCCTAAATGAGAAAGTACACTTCAGGGGTCTTCACTAGCTAATTATCAGAAAGACCACACTTTAGAAGTATACTGTATGTCAGTACTATATTAATATTTTATATATGGTGTGCAACATTATATAATAGAGACCAGACACATGCAGGAGATCAAATCTTCTTATTTCCCTAGAAATATCAGAATCTATCAGTTTTTAAGGAGACAGATGTAGGTATGGTAATACCTAGATTACATGACCTGAACATTTAAAACCCATCTAAAAGCTAAAACACAGCCTGATGCCTAGTAAATAGTGGACCAGTGCTTTCAGATTAGGAAATTAATACATTCAGGTTTTAGGTTTTAAAGGTCAGTATTATTTCTTTTGTGAATTACAACATAGAGGGGAGACTTCCCCTGTAGTTGATTGAATCCTCAGGGCCTGGTATTCTCATAAGTACTTAAATATATTCACTGGATGAATGGATGAATGTTTGCTGGAGGAAAAAATCAATGAATGAATAAATAAAAATAGCTCCTGATTCTAAATATTAAAGTGCATCATGAAGGGACAAGGAAATTGCACTCTATATGAATATATGAGACATATATTCTTTAAGAAGCACTCTTTGTTTTCTATTGCTAGAGAAGTAAGATAAAATAATCCACCTCAAAACTTCCATATATGTACTATCACACTACTAATGTATAGGTAAGAGAAAAAAAGAGTGGTTACCTCTTTAAATGGTTCTTTTTATTATTAGCATGGAGATCTGTGCAAAAGTGTTTTCTCAGTGTTGTTTTATCTTGTACTGTTCAAGGATTGTTTTTTTTTTTTTAAACCAATGAAGCCTTTAACAGATCCTTAAACAATAGAAGATGTAATGCATTTAAGAAGTGGAGTTAGTAATGATGCTATCTAGAGATACTAAGCAAATATAAATCATTTAGAGTCTTAGACTCCTTGGGTTGTTGTTTTATCTTGTACTGTTCAAGGATTGTTTTTTTTTTTTTAAACCAATGAAGCCTTTAACAGATCCTTAAACAATAGAAGATGTAATGCATTTAAGAAGTGGAGTTAGTAATGATGCTATCTAGAGATACTAAGCAAATATAAATCATTCTAGAGTCTTAGACTCCTTGGGTCATCAAATGGAGGTGATGTACTAGACTAGAAATCTATTAAGGTTGGTGCAAAAGAAACCGTGGTTTCAGACAGTGAATTTTAAATCATTATAACTAGGCTCAAACACATCTTTATTAATCAAAATAAGAAAGATTACAATCAATATATTTTTGCCAATGAAAAATCAGATTTTTATTCCTGTAGTGGAAAAATCCATGCTTCGAGATTCAGCAAACTCTTGGAAAACATTTCTGTCTCCTACGCTTTGTGAAAGCATTTTTCATGTAAAAAGTAGTCAAGATGTTCAAAGAAGTGGTAGTCAGTTGGTGAGAGGTCAGGAATAAGGTGATGAGGCAAAATTTAATAGCCTAACTCATTCATCTTTTGAAACACTAGTTGTGCAACATGAAATCTGGTGTTGTCATGAAGAATTGGGCCCTTTCTGTCCAGTGCCGGTTGCAGGCGTTGCAGTTTGGGGTGCATCTCATTGATTTGCTGAGCATACTTCTCAGGTGCAATGGTTTCACTGAGATTCAGAAAGTTGTAGTGGATCAGATGGGCAGCAGCCCATCAAACAGTGACCATGACCTTTCTTTGAGCAAGTTTGGATTTGGGAAGAGCTCTGGGGCCTCTTTTCTGTCCAGCCACTGAGCTGGTCTTCGTTGGTTGTCATATAAATCCACTTTTTGCCACACATAACAATGAGATTGAGGAATGGTTCATTGTTATATAGAATAAAATAAGATGATACTTCAAAACAACCTTTTTTCTTTTTTTGTGTGATCAGCTCATGAGGCACCCACTTACCAAGATTTTTCACCTTTCCAATTTGCTTAAATGATGAATGACCATAGAATGGTCAACACTGAATTCTTTGGAAACTTCTTATGTAGTTGTAAGAGAATCAGCTTCAATGATGGCTCTCAATTGGTAGTTGTCAACTTCCAATGGCCAGCCACTATGCTCCTCATCTGCAAGGCTCTCGTCTTCTTTGCAAAATTTCTTGAACCACCACTGCATTGTGTATTCATTAGCAGTTCCTGGGCCAAATGTGTTGTTGATGTTTTGAGTTGTCTCCACTGCTTTGTGGCCTGTTTTGAACTTGAATAAGAAAATCACTCAAATTTACTTTTGTCTAACACTATTTCCCTGGTCTAAAGTAAATATAAAATAAACAGCAAGTAATAAGTCATTAGAAAAAACATAAAGCTATAAATGCACATTAAAATGATGTATAACATAACCACATTTATTTAAGAATGTATCCCAATATCAGACCACAAAGTTCAACAATGCAAAACTGCAATTACTTTTGCACCAACATAAATAAAATATGATTAAACAGCTGTTGAAAGTTGCTAATGTAATGGAATTAACACAAACTAATCTCACAGGCGACTCATGTATAAAATAATACCAACGAATAGTTTACATTACATTACTACACAGATTTGCCAAATGTGAAATAATTTAGAAAACTTGAATTTGTAACCATGGAGTTACTTGATGTTTATGAAATCAGAACAAAGAAAGTCAGACTTTTATATAATTTTTTTTTTCTATTTAGAATGAGTTACCCACTGCCAAAACCCAGCATGTATCTCCAGTGACTATAACATTCTTGTCTGCCAGTGTGGAAGGAAGGAGTAGAAGAATTTTTAATGAATAGTAATATATATGTATTTTCAATTTTTGTAGAAGAAAAGGGAATGAGCTTAAGTTACATGCATTGTTTATATCATTGTAACTGAGTAAGTGGTCATACTCTAATTGGCTTAAGCTCCTATCTAGAAATTTAGGAAACATATACTAAGCAGGAGAGTTTATAAAGGTGTCTCTTATCTTGAAAAATGCAGGGAGTGCTATGTAATTTCGTTCTCACTCTAATATGAAGACTTATTTTTAGACTTACATATTGCTTGCTCCTTTGCCTCTGACATGGTTATAACCAGCTTAGGCTGTAATTCCAATCACTCTTCTCCACAAAGATAATTTACCTGAAGACACTGTCCCTAAATGCATCCATTGAGTTGATCCATACATACAAGTACACAGATTCCCTAACCTTAGTGAATACAAACATGCAGAATGTGTAGTCAAGTTTCCAGTTCCTCAGAGAAAGTCCATACTTTCTCATTCTACAGATCTATCTGAAACTTGGAAATCTGCACTTGTAACAAGTACCTCAAATGACTTTAGGCAAGTAGTCCAAAAACCAGGATTTGTGAAAAACCCTCAAGTAGTGGTTTTATCATCTGCAGCATCCATCTGTCCCACTTTCCCTCGATGCTGGCTGTGCTGGTATCTGTTACTCTTCAGAGGACTGAGTGGGCTATCCTGGAGCTAATGATCTGGCCTGAAGGTCAGTTGGTGCCCACTGGTAGAGTCACATGTATCAACAGGCAAGATATCTGTATTCATCAGTGCAGCACTGTGTAACAAGTACTTAGCATGTTCCTATTCCTCTGCCAACAGCAGCTCTTGGTCTCTTTAGTCCCTGAAGGAGAATCTTTTCTAACTCATTTCTGAAATAAAGTTGCTTTTTCCTTTCTCTGGGGAAATATTTCTACTCAGATTTCCCACAAAGCAAGGATGATTTTTTTCCAAGTCAATAACAAGATACAGTCTTGTGATATATTTTTAGGTAGGGTTGACCTATCTACACATCTGTGGCAATAAAATAACCCAATTTATTTCAAAGTTATCATGGTTTTTTTTTTTTGGTCCAGGATGCAATTCTTGGGAAAAAATAACAACTACAATTAACATGGATTGCATACAGAATATATGTGTGTGTGTGTGTGTGTGTGTGTGTGTGTGTGTGTCCATGTGTGCATGTGTGAATGCTCAGTAGTGTGTGGTCTTGTCACCCCGTGAACTATAGTAGCCCACCAGGCTCCTCTGTCCATAGGATTTCCAGGCAGAATACTGGAGTGAGTTGCCATTTCCTTCTCCAGGGGATCTTCACAACCTAGGAATTGAACCCAAGTCTCTTGCATCTCCTGCCTTAGCAAGCAGGTTCTTTACCACTAATACCACCTGGGAATATATATGTATGTGTATAAATATGTATTGCAAACACCTGTTTGCAATCCATGTTAATTGTAGAGAATTTTTTTTTCCTCAAGAATTGCATACTGGACAAAAAATAACCGTGAAACCTTTGAAAGAAATCAGGCTGGTAAAGAACCTACCTGCCAGTGCAGGAGACACTTCCTGGGTCAGGAAGTTCCCCTGGAGAAGGAAATGGCCACCATGCCAGTATTATTGCCTGGTAAATGCCATGGACAGAGGGGCCTGGTGGGCTACAATCCATGGAGTTGCAAAGAGTTGGACACAACTGAGCACCCACACATGCATGCACGCACATGCACACACACACACACACACACACACACACATATACATGTAAAATCTAGAATATATTAAGAATTTTCCTACATGTGAGATTTCAAAAGCCAGTGAATAGTACCAGGAGAGCAAGAGATGACTTTCCTTTCTTATGTCTTGTATTACAGATTTTGGAAATCATTTACCCCTCTGGCACGGTGACAATGCAGCTGCTGATAGTGAGGCACAGTCGGCATACATGAGTTTTTAAGACCCCATCCAGCTCAGTGAATCTGTTTGTCTCTTCATTTTCTGAGCTCAGATGTGGCGGTGATGGATGCTATGCCTGCACACTGCATTGCCTGCAGCCGGCACTGGGACCACATTTTTTATGAGAGGTGTTGCTCTTTATTTTCCACATCTTGGCTGCTGGTCTGTTTAAAATAGACTTTAATAGCTCAGTTGGTAATGAGTCCACCTGCAATGCAGAAAACCCTACTTGATTTCTGGATTAGGAAGTTTCTCCTGGAGAAGAGATAGGTTACCCACTCCAGTATTCTTGGGCTTCCCTGGTGGCTCAGCTGGTAAAGTATCTGCTTGTAATGTGGGAGATGTGGGTTTGATCCCTGGGTTGGGAAGATCTTCTGGAGAAGGGAAAGGTTGCCCACTCCAGTATTCTGGCCTGGAGAATTCCATGAACTATATAGTCCATGGGGTAGCAAGGAGTTGGAAAAACTAAAAAGCTTTCACTTTCACTTTGAAAGAAGCACATGTAGCTAATAAGTGTTTGATCATTTTTTATGAATATGGTTTTAGAAAACTGTGCTTAGAAAAAGTTTGATTTAGATGATAAATTATGTGTATTTAACTCGATTTCAACAGTCTATTGTGTTTTATGTTATAATATCTTTCTTAAGACCTAGTGCTGTCTTCCTCTTCCCTTGCCTTGTAGACTTTAGCCTTTCATTTAAATTATTACTTTAATTTGCTTTATCTGCTAACTTGAAGTAATTAATTTTATGTTATACTTGAAAGTAGTTGCCTATTCAAATACTAATGTGACATATTTATATCTATATTTTGCTGTTTTAAATCTATCTAATTAACAAAGGGCAGAATATAGGGTTATAGCCTGAGCACTCACACATTTGTATACTTTTTACTGGAGGTATATAACATTTTGAAAAGAGAGACCTGTTTAAAAGCATGAAAAATAAAAACAAGAAACCTACAACATTTTTGTGCACTTAAAAAATATCAAACAACTAAAAGTGCAAAGGATATAAACATAAGGATAAAACTAAACAATATTTTCAAGAAAATCGCTGTGGCTCCCCCCGCCCCTCCGCCCCCGCTGCCGCCCAGAAGCTTCTTCCTTCTTTTATCTGCTATTGTGAAAATCCCTTGGAGCACTGCTGTGCTGCTCATTGTCTCTGCTTATTGGTTTGATGCTGACAGCAATATTTCGCACTCTTTCTTCAGTGTGCTACATACTTTCATTTCTCATATATTCATCATCATGATTTTGAAGTCTAGGGGTTGAAACTGTTGGAGGGCATAACTGGATAGATCTCTTAAAATTTCCCTGAAGGCTGTGTTGCTCTGATGGTGAACCTGTACTCGTTGATATAATGACATCTGTGCTGGGCAATAAATGATGACTTTTTTCAAGATTTTAAATGTTCATCAGATCAAATTGCTTTCCAGAGTCCTCTGACTATAGAGTCAGAGAGGGTGTTTCTGTTTCTCTTTTGTCATTTCATTCTCTTAGATGCTGATTTAAGTTTCAAAGCTATAAAAGTGAGGAAGACAGAAATCTTGCTGTGTACCCAGTGATCATTTTTTGTTTCGCATTCTGAAGCACACAGAGATTGGTAACAATAGAAATAAAGGAAAGAAATGTGCCCTATATTTTTTTTCTTTTTCATGATCATTTCTTTTGAACACACAGGAGGGAAACTGTACAAAAGGCAAGTTATGTTGCTCATCACGTGAAAACTTAGCTAAACAAATGTGTTGGTTGCTTGAATGCTGTCATCTTAAAAAGTTATGCTCTCATTTCAAAGCCCTGAATAGCTTTGATCTAAAATTTTAAAACAGTTTTTAGAACCAGAGCAGATTTATTTTTATGCCCATTAATTTTTTTCCCTCCTGCTTTCTCTGCCTTCCTTCCTGCCATCCTTTCCTCCTCTTCTTTCCCTGCCTGCTATATCTTTCCTCCTCCTGTTTTCTTCCTGCTAGGACTCCCGGAGGCAACTTACAAAAATGGAGGTCTCCCCTAAGACTGGGACCCCCTGGAGTTTTTAACTCAGTCTTGTCCACTGTGTGTTAGTCGCTCAGTCACGTCCCACTCTTTGCCACCCATGTAGCCCGTCAGGCTCCTTTGTCCATGGGATTCTCTGGGTAAGAATTTTGGAGTAGGTTGGCATGCCCTTCTCCAGGGGATCTATTGGGCCCAGGGAAGCCTCTAGCAATTTGCCAATTATAGTTGAAGTTTTCCTGCCTGAGTATTGGTTTCAGTGGAAGTTTTGCTCTGTAAATTGTGAATCTCTCCATCACCTGTTTCTCCAATTTGGGGGTGGGGAATATGGGCAACAGTTTATCCTGTGACAGTTCTCTGATAAACCCTAGAAGAGGGTAGTTGATTTCTAGTTGAGCTTTTTTCTTGTGGTGGAGATTGGAGTGAACATGTCCCAGTTCCTTGTAAGCCAGACTAGAGACTGGAAGTCTCCAAAGCCTACCTTATTTTGTTTTGACCATGCAAAATTTCCCTGACCAGGGATCGAACCTGTGCTCTCTCCCATGAAAGGGCTGAGTCCTAACTATTGGACTGCCAAGGACTTTCCTCTGAAGCTTACTTTTAATGTGCAGGTTTAGAGCTTTGCAGAGTTTTGTACATGTGTTTTCTAGAACTTTTAGCTTTCATTATTAGTGAATTTAATATACCACATCTTTTGATTTTAGGTTTCTTTCTTTCTTTCTTTTTTGCAGAGAGGGGTTAAGAGCCCTGAAATTATGATTTGGTGTCTTATGGGAGGTTTGCATATGATTCCTGCTGCTTCTGATGCTGTCTTTATCACAGGAGAAGCCCAGTGGTTGTAAGGGTCAGATCTTAGCCCTTCTGCACTGCAAACCTCTCTGGCCTAGGGCCATATATACGTGGTCCTTTTATACCAACCTTTCTATGTCAAGCAGGTGCTTTAATCTTCTTCAGTTCAGTCACTCAGTCATGTCTGACTCTTTGTGACCCCATGGACTATAGCAAGCCAGGCTTCCCTGTCCATCACCAATTCCTGGAGCTTGCTCAAATTCATGTCCATCAGTCACTGATGCCATCAAACTATTTCATCCACTGTTTTCCCCTTCTCTGCCTGCCTTCAGTCTTTCCCAGCATCAAGGTCTTTCCCAAAGAGTCAGTTCTTCACATCAGGTGGCCAAAGTATTGGAACTTCAGCTTCAGCATCAGTCCTTCCAATGGATATTTAAGGCTGACTTCCTTTAGGATGGATTGGTTTGATCTCCTTGTAGTCCAAGGGACTCTCAAGAGTCTTCTTCAGCACCACAGTTCAAATGCATCAGTTCTTCAGCGCTCAGCTTTTTTTATAGCCCAACTCTCACATCCATACATAACTACTGGAAAAACCATAGCTTTGACTAGATGGGCCTTTGTTGGCAAGTAATGTGGCTGGTTTTTTTTAATATGCTGTCTAGGTTGGTCAATGCTCTTCTTCCAAGAAGCAAGTGTCTTTTAATTTCATGACTGCGGTCACCATCTGCAGTGATTTTGGAACCCAAGAAAATAAAATTTGTCACTGTTTCCACTGTTTTCCCCATCTATTTGCCATGAAGTGATGGGACCGAGTGCCATGATCTTTGTATTTTGAAGTTTGAGTTTTAAGCCGACTGTTTTACTCCCCTCTTAGCCTTCTTAGAATGACTTTTACACCAGAATAGAACACCGCAAGGCAACTCCAACTTCTCTGAGCCACAGCCTAGTTTCGGTATCTATTGGCTGTGACTCCTCATCCATCCAGAACTCTGTGTCCTGTCTCTCTGTCCTCTCTATACCTTTTCTTTCTCCTATTTTCTCAAGTTGGATAGAGGATAGGGAACATTTCTAGGGCAGAGAATCTTTGAAAGAGCTTTCTGAATAAACACAAAATAAAACCAATCAACTGACTGATACTAAAACATTTTATCATAATTTAATTGCGAGAATTATAGTCGTTAAAGTCATGTCTGACTCTTTTGAGTGAGACCCCATGAACTGTAGTCTGCCAGGCTCCTCTATCCATGGTATTTCCTAGGCAAGAATACTGGAGTGGGTTGCCATTTCCTTCTCCAATGCATGAAAGTGAAGCGTCACAGTGAAGTTGCTCAGTTGTGTCTGACTCCCAGCAACCCCATAGACTGCAGCCTACCAGGCTCCTCAATCCATGAGATTTTCCAGGCAAGAGTACTGGAGTGGGGTGCCATTGTCTTCTCCAACTTCCTTCTTAGTGGTACCTAAAATGATGTCATGCAATTGACAGCAACTTGTCTTTAATCAAACCATCCATGATGTGTTGAAGTCAGCTTCTCCTGGCTGGTGAAATAGAGTGTGAATGTCTCTACCCAACTCCACACCCACCCATGTCAAGCTGGTGGCTTGAAGTTAGCTATGGTAGGAATTTTAACCCCTTATAAGTCAACAAACATCAAAAATTAGCACCCCCTCCCTGAGAGCTAATTGTTAAATTGTCCCCAGAACACTGCTGATCTTATCTCTGAGTTACAAGTTTTACTCTGGAAAAGCATTGCCTGTATGTGATTGGTTATACAAATTTAAAACTTATAAAATTAAAACATTTCAGAAATGTATACGAATCATCCTTTATTGGCATGAATCAGTCACTGATAAGTCAGAAAGACCTAGCACACATTTGTTTTTTTTTTAGGGTGAGGGGTTGATACTGAAATCAAAGATAAAGCTCTAATTAAGTTCTTTCTTCTTGTTGAATCTTGTTAAATATTTTTTTAAAAAGCTTTTGAAATAACCAAACATAATTGAGTTTATTTGTTAGCATAAAGAAGACTTAGAATGACTTCTTTGGACCTTCCATACTTTCAGCAATTGGATATTCTTAGACTTCTTTAAAATATGTTCCAGATTTAGCTGGTAGTTAAAAGACTTTTATAAAAAGAAACTTTGTAAAGTTGAAAATCTTTTTACAAAGGGCAGCAAGTTTTTTTAGCTAATATTTTCTCTTTGACTATTATTTAACCATGACCTTAAAAGACCAGTTTCTTTTCCTTTGAGTTCTAGCAATGAAGAAGCAATTCTCTGTTTATGGTATAAAAGAAACAATGTTCCCCAGAGAACAATAGGTGAGAGATGATAATTTTTTGTAGAATCCAGTACAGATGAGTTATTAAAATGGAAACTTTTATTATGGTATTTATACCTCTAACTGAAAGAACAAGTAGATATTAAATAGTAAAAAAGTTAAATACCTAAATCACTCCCTCTATCTGAACAGTGCCTTAAAATTTTTTGTCTAGGTTAAGCGGGTACCCTTGGAAAAGTTATCACTCATTTCCTCTTCATGTCTTCAGGTTTTTATTGTTCATCTATTTTAATTACTCAGTGATTTAATCTAATATATCTCCAGGGCTTAGAATAATGTCTTATGCATAATAGGATCTTAAAAATATTGGTTAAGCATTTGAATATGTATATCTGTCTATCTATCTATCTGTCTTTCTATCTAGCTATATATAGATCTACTTTCATAAATTGATGACAATATTCAGACATATGACATATATGACATATAATTTCCCAGAAATTAAAGGTCTTTAACTAGGACTAAATTAACCTCTGTCCCTGCTCAAATTCAACTTTAACTTTGCTTTCGTTCACTACGGGTCATTTCCA
>SJYC01022185.1:0-14151 GCA_006408675.1 Madoqua kirkii | reverse complement strand
AACTTCTTAATTAACAGAGAGTTTTCCTTAAAACCCCTCTCCCACCTCTCCCCCACCGCTTGAAATTCCGAAATTTATTTGTTGTAACTTACTGTTAATCAGTACTTTACGCCAAATAATCGGAAGTAAAATTGAGCGGAAGAATGTCTTTTATGCTATTGATAATCAAGCACTTATTTTTTGAAGAAAGAATAATTTTTATAGGTTGGGAAAATCTTTTTTCCGTCTCTAAAATTACCTGTCTGCAAGCCCCGCACGGACTTATGGGAGTATCAATAATTTGTCCGTTGTAAAAAGCAGAAATTGCAACGGTTAAAATTTTATTTTCAGGAAATTGTGAGTTAGCATAAAAAATTGCAGTTCTTTCGGCGCAAATTCCCGAAGGCGAAGCGGCGTTTTCTTGATTAGTTCCGCAGACGATTTCGCCGTTGTCTAAAAGGGCGGCAACGGAAACGGAAAATTTAGAATAAGGTGCGTAAGAATTTTTCAAATTTTCTTCCGATTTCGACACCAAAAAAGCATCGCTTTTAGAAAGTTCGTCTTTTCCGCATTCAATAATTTGCGCTGAAACCGTAAAAGTTTTCATAAAAACAATCTCCTCCTTTTAACAAAATCCCCGCTTAAAAACGGGGATTTTTATTGATTTTTAGTTTAAAAAAATTATTTTTTCAACAATTTTGCCATTGCTTTTCCCATATCGGCAGGAGATTCAACGACAGTGATTCCGCATTCGCGCATAATTTGCATTTTAGCGGCTGCGGTATCGGCTTTTCCGCCTATAATTGCTCCGGCATGACCCATTCTGCGCCCTTTCGGAGCAGTTTGTCCGGCAATAAAACCTACAACGGGTTTTGTTCCGTTCTCTTTAATCCAATAAGCGGCATCCGTTTCCATAGACCCACCGATTTCTCCTATCATTATAATGCCTTCCGTTTCGGGGTCTGCCATAAAAAGTTTTACGGCATCTAAGGTTGTTGTTCCGATAATCGGGTCGCCGCCTATTCCTTATTTTAGCGGCTGCGGTATCGGCTTTTCCGCCTATAATTGCTCCGGCATGACCCATTCTGCGCCCTTTCGGAGCAGTTTGTCCGGCAATAAAACCTACAACGGGTTTTGTTCCGTTCTCTTTAATCCAATAAGCGGCATCCGTTTCCATAGACCCACCGATTTCTCCTATCATTATAATGCCTTCCGTTTCGGGGTCTGCCATAAAAAGTTTTACGGCATCTAAGGTTGTTGTTCCGATAATCGGGTCGCCGCCTATTCCTATAGCAGTAGTTTGACCCAAACCGGCTTTTGTTACTTGGTCTACCGCCTCGTAAGTCAATGTGCCAGAACGAGATACAATTCCGACACTGCCTTTTTTGAAAATAAATCCGGGCATAATGCCTACTTTTGCTCCATCAACCGTTAAAATTCCCGGACAATTAGGACCGATTAAACGGCAATCTTTGTCTTTCAAATACTCCTTAACCTTAACCATATCCTCAGTAGGAATGCCCTCGGTTATACAAACAATAACTTTTATGCCCGCCTCGGCTGCTTCCATTATCGAATCTGCCGCAAAAGCAGGCGGAACAAAAATACAACTTACATTTGCCCCCGTTTTCTTAACCGCTTCTTCAACCGTGTTGAAAACGGGACGGTCTAAATGCGTTTGACCGCCTTTTCCGGGTGTAACACCGCCAGTAACGCAAGTACCGTATTCTATCATTTGGGACGCATGAAAAGTACCTTCACTGCCCGTAAAGCCCTGAACTATAACTTTTGAATCTTTGTTTACAAGTATACTCATTGTTTTTTACTTTATAAAATCAGGGGCAAAGTTAAAAAAAAATTTTTATATTTTGTATTTTCGACTATGTTTTTTAATTTTGACGGCATAAATATTGCAATTTGTCAATTAAAATTTGCATAAAAAAACTATGAACGAATCGATATTGAGCGCACTGATGCAGATGTTTGCGATTGTTGCCACCGTAAATAGGGACGAAATGACAGAAGATGCACGCACAATCGTGGAGTCGTATCTAAAACTGCAACTCAATCAAGAACTTACCGAAAAATATCTTTTGCTTTTCGACGAATATTTTGCCGTTCAAAGCGGGTCTGTTAAAAAGAATTCCGATGCCAAACAGCGCAAACGAAATTCTATGAACTCCGTTAAAGTTCTCAAAATATGCAACGAAATTAACGAAACACTCCAACAACGCGACAAAGTTATCGTTGTGATAAGGCTTTTGGAATTTGTTTCTTCTTCCGTAACGGACAAAGAATTGGATTTTATCAACACCGTTGCCGAAACTTTCAACATTCCGCAACAAGAATACACTGATTTAAAGTCGTTTGTGCTTTATTCGGAAGAAGACATCAACGATAAATCCCAACTGCTGATTATCGCTCCTACGCCCCTGACGGATTCTCTTTCGGGCGCAAAATTTATCTTTGAGAAAAACTTGCGCGGATTAATGGAAATTATCCGTATGAAATCGGCAAATCTTATGTTTTTTAAATATAAAGGTGAAGATTCACTTTATATGAATAGTTCTAAGGTTCAGCCTTTCAGAACTTATTTGTTAGGCAACGGAACGGTTATAAAAAATCCGAAAATTTCTCCTGTTTATTTCAGCGACATTTCGGGACGTTTTATTCACGACGAACAAAAATCAAGACTTGAATTTTGTGCCGAAAACATTGAATTTAAGTATCCCAATTCCGAAAACGGAATTCATAAATTTTCGTTCTTCGAAGAATCGGGCAACCTTATCGGCATTATGGGCGGCAGCGGCGTAGGAAAATCCACGCTTTTAAACCTTTTAATCGGCAATTATCCGTTAGCAGGCGGAAAAATCACAATCAACGGTTACGATTGCAACGCCGAAGCCGACAAATTAAAAGGTGTTATCGGTTATGTTCCGCAGGACGATTTGTTGATTGAAGAATTAACGGTTTTTGAAAACTTATATTTCAACGCAAAACTTTGTTTTTCAGATTTTTCTCAACACCATATCATTCAAACCGTTATGCGCATTCTTATGGAGATGGACTTGAACGAAATCCGCGATTTAAAAGTCGGCGGACCTCTCAACAAATTCATCTCCGGCGGTCAGCGCAAACGTCTTAACATCGCATTGGAATTAATGCGCGAGCCCTCGGTTTTGATTGCCGACGAGCCTACCTCAGGACTTTCGTCAGCCGATTCAGAAATGGTAATGACACTTCTTAAAGAACAGACTTTCAAAGGAAAACTCGTTATCGTAAATATACATCAGCCCTCGAGCGACATTTTTAAAATGTTCGACAAAATTTTGGTTATGGACCGAGGCGGTTATCCTGCCTATTACGGCAATCCTTTGGATGCAACGGCTTATTTTAAAAACGTTTCCAACAATATTTCCGCTCAGGAAGGCGAATGTCCGATGTGCGGAAACGTTAACCCCGAACAAATTTTAGAAACTCTCGAAGCCAAAATGGTTAACGAATACGGCAAACTGACCCGAAACCGCAAAATTTCGCCGAAAGAATGGTATCGCTTTTCAACGAAAATATTGCACCGAAAATCGAGACGAAAAAAAACGCTTTCAGCAAAGAAAAAACTGCCGTTCCCGAAAACAACTTCAGCATTCCTACAAAACTTAATCAATTTAAGATTTTTTTCAGACGTAATGTCCTATCAAAAATTGTTGATAAACAATATATGTTGATTAATTTGTTGGAATCTCCGATTTTGGCGGCGATTTTGGCGTTTTTCATAAAATTTTTCTCTGGAACGCCCGAAGAACCGGGTTCTTACGTTTTTGCTAACAACGAAAATATCCCCGCTTATATTTTTATGTGCGTTATTTGTTCGATGTTTATCGGCCTGACAGTCAGCGCAGAAGATATTATTAAAGACAGAATGATTTTAAGCAGGGAAAAATTCCTGAATCTCAGTTGGACTTCGTATATTAATTCCAAAATCGCAACCTTGTTTATTATTTCAGCAATTCAGACTTTGTCGTTTGTAGTAGTGGGCAATTTGATATTGGAAATCAAGGGTTTAACCTTAAACTATTGGTTGATATTGTTTTCGACATCGTGTTTTGCCAATCTTTTGGGGCTTAACATTTCGTCGGCTCTGTCGTCGGTGGTAAACATTTACATTTTGATACCTTTTATAATAGTGCCGCAATTGCTTTTTGCCGGCGTTTTAGTCGGTTTCAACAAAATGCACAAAAGCGTTGCCTCTGCTGACAAAGTTCCCATTATCGGCGACATTATGACTTCACGTTGGGCATACGAGGCTTTGGCTTTAACACAATTTGAAGACAACGCTTACAGCAAACACTTTTATATGGTTGAGAGAGAAATTTCAAAAGCCAATTACGATGCTACATTCTTGATACCCAAACTTTTAACTCTTACCCAAGGTATTCAGCGTTCCTTAAAAACGGGCGAAAACGATTCTAAAACGCTTAAAAATTTAAAAGTTTTAAAAAATTCCCTCGAACAATTATCCGATTCTAAGGGCAAAAAATTTTCACGCATTGAAGATTTGACCAAAGAAAAATTCAACGATACCGTTGCCGACGAATTAATCGGATTTTTAGACGGAATTAAGGAAGAAAGCGAGAAGAAACAGACTGTTTATCAGGACAAAAAGGACGAAATTTATTCATCTCTGATTAACACGATGGGTTCGCGGTCTAACGTTATGAAACTTCAACGCAAAAATCAAAACAAAAGACTTGAAGAAATGCTTTTGAACAAAAACGAAACCGACAAGATTTTTGAAACTGCCGACGGAAAACTTATCCGTCAAAAAGACCCTGCATATTACGAACCCGAATTCAAAAACGGCAGAGCGCATTTTTATGCCCCCGTAAGAAAATCGGAAATCTTAAAATAGGCACTTACGTTTTCAATACGATTTTCATTTGGATAACGACCGTAATTTTGTACACAGCCTTAAATTACCTTTGGCTTAAAAAAATCTTGGATTTTTTGAGCGGTTTGCAATCTAAAATCAAGTTGAAAAAAGACGTTAAAAAACAAAAAAATTCTTTATGAAAAAGAAAATTATTATTATCGGCTGCATTGTTGCTGCGATTTTAGCGGCTGTAATATTTTTTTGTTTTTCCGAAAAAAAAACTTCTTCCGTGCCGACAAAACGGTTGAAAGAAAAAATCCATTTAATGAAAGCGGCAACCATTCCGATGAGATTTAAAATCATAACTTCATTGGACGGCAAACCGCTTTTGGCAGCAAAGTTTTTTAATCTTGACGGAAAAATGGTAGGACGCTTTGACACACCGTATTATGACGGTTGTTTAAAGTTTTACTTCACAAAATTCGATATTGACGGATATTTTTTAACATTGCCAGACAGCATATTTTTTTCAGGCTCAAAAGGCGGAAATATGCTTAACATTCGGGACTATTTTTTTGAAGAAAATTATCCGCAAATATATTCTTCTAAGTTGATTGACAGTGTTTTAAAAGGCGAAACAGAAAAACTTTTCCTTACTTTTCTTTCTGATTCGTCCTCACTCAGAAAAACAAATTGTTGCAATTTTTTCTGCGACAGTTTAATTTTAAACCGTCCGGGCGAAAGAATTATGTATGAAATGAAAATTTTTACCTCGGGACAAATTTCGATAAAACACGACTGAAAAATGAAAAAAATCGTAATCACCGGTGCTTCGTCAGGCTTAGGAAAAGAAACTGCAAAAATTTTTATCCGTCAGGGTTGGAAAGTAACGGTTTTGGCACGCAGAAAAGAACTTTTGGACGAACTGACAAAAGAAAATCCTCAAAATGTTACGGCTGTATGTTTTGATGTCAATTCGCCAGAAAGTCCCGAAATATTAAAAAAAATCTTATCCGACCAACAAAAAACCGACATTATTTTCACGTATCGGGTATCGGCTGTCATAATACGGAACTTGATTTAGAAAAAGAAACCGACGTAATTGAAACAAATTGCACCGGTTTTGCACGTTGTATAAGCACGGCTTTCAACTATTTCCGTCTTAACAACGGAGGACAAATTGCGGCAATAAGTTCCGTTGCGGCAACAAAAGGGCTCGGTGCGGCTCCCTCCTACTCTGCCTCAAAGGCAATGAACAAGGCTTATTTACAAGCACTTACGCAATTATCGTCAATGACGGCAGCCAACGTTAAAATCACTGAAATCCGCCCCGGATTTGTTAAAACCGATATTTTAGACGAAAAACGCAATTATCCTCTCTTAATGACGGCAGAATACGCTGCCCAAAAAATTTACAAAGCAATAGTCAAACAAAAACGCGTTGCAATAATTGATTGGAAATATTCGCTTTTGGTGTTCTTTTGGAAGTTAATCCCCGATTTTGTGTGGGAAAAACTTAAAATTGATGCTAAATAACAAAAAAAATATCGGTTGGTGTTTTTTCAAAAAAACGCCAGCCGTTTTTTTTGAAACAATATCCAAAAAAATTTTTTAACTTATAAAAATATTGTTAATTTTGAGCCGCAAAAAATTTTAAGAACTATGTTGGAAGCAGTTTCTATACAATCTACGACTGACACTCCAGAAGTGGAATTAAATAAGGAACAAGGGATTTTCAGATTTGAGGGCAAATCGTTGCCCGAGGACGTAATAAAATTTTACGGACCTATACAGAATTGGTTTTCAGACTATTGCAAAAATCCCAATCCCGAAACGGAAGTCGTTTTTAACCTTGACTATTTTAATTCGTCGTCAGCGCGGATTATTGTAAAAATTCTTATCGGCTTGGAAGAAATCAACGGACAAAAAAGCAACGTTCATATTTCGTGGTATTATTCTCAAAACGACGAACTTATGCTTGACAGAGGTGCAGAATTAAAAAGCGTTTTAAATTTGCCTTTTGACATAGTTGAAAAAAATTAACACATCAATAAAAAAATGGATACTAACGAAAACATTGAAATTCAGAATAATCAAAAATTAAGTGCGGCAGAACTCGTTTTGCAAAAACTCGCCGCAATGAAAAACAAAACGGAAATCGAAGAAAATTCTCTTAATTCCGACCCCATTGTTGCAGATACAATTTCCGATATTGTCGTAGAAAAAGACGAAGAACAAGAAAATTTTGAAACGGAAGATTCTCTTTCTCAGGACGGCAGACAAACCGCAAACCTTGCCGCATACGCCGAAATGAATAAGGAAGAATTGATTAAAGCCTTTGAAGAAATTTTAGAAAAAGAAGATATTCAAAATTTCCGTCAGGAAACCGAACAAATAAAAACTTGTTTTTACAAAAAGCACAGAGCCGAAATCGAAGAACAAAAACAAAAATTTATAGAAAACGGCTACGAAGAAAAAGATTTTCAGGAGGAAAAAGACCCTGCGGAAGAAAAATTTAAAACACTTTATAATCTTTACCGCGAAAAACGTAACGCTTACAACGAAAAAGTTGAACTTCAAAAGCAAGAAAATCTTAAACTTAAACAAGAAATTGTTGCAAAAATAGAAAATCTTGTAAATTCTGAAGAAACTCTCAACAAAACTTTCGAGGAATTTAAAAACCTTCAAAAACAATGGCGCGAAATAGGTTTAGTACCTCAAACCGAAGTAAAAAAACTTTGGGAATCATACAATTACCAAGTTGAAAGATTTTACGATTACGTTAAAATCAACAAAGAGTTGAGAGATTTGGATTTAAAACGCAACACCGAGACAAAAATTCTTCTTTGCGAAAAAGCGGAAGAACTTTTGTTGGAAACCAAAGTCGTTAAAGCGTTCAAAGAACTTCAAAAACTTCACGACCAATGGCGTGAAACAGGGCCTGTTGTTGCCGCTCAAAAAGAGGAACTTTGGGAACGTTTCAAACAAGCAACCGCAAAAATCAACAAACGCCATCAAGAGTATTACGAAAATCTTAAAAAAGAACAGGAACAAAATTACAAAGCCAAATCTTTGCTTTGTGAAAGAGCAGAAGAAATTTCGTTAAGCGAGTCTCTTACGTTTAAAGATTGGGATGCAAAATCAAAGGATATGCTTGAATTACAACAACTTTGGAAACTTATCGGTTTTGCGCCAAAAAAATACAACAACAAAGTTTATGAACGTTTCCGTGCGGCTTGTGATAAATTTTTTGACCGTAAACGCGATTTCTTAGTTATCAACAAAGAAGAATCATCCAATAATTTGCAGTTGAAAGAAGATTTGTGCATTCAGGCAGAGGGTTTAAAAGATTCTACCGAATGGAACAAAACAACTGAAATTTTAAAAAATCTTCAAGCAAAATGGAAAACAATCGGTGCTGTTCCCAAGAAAAATTCCGAAGAAATTTGGAAACGTTTCCGCGCTGCGTGCAACCATTTCTTTGAAAACAAACAAAAATACTTTGAAGAAAAAGACAAAGCGGAAGAAGAAAATCTCAAACTCAAACAAGAGTTGATTCAGGAGATTGAAAATTATTCTCTGAGCGATAACGACGAAAAAAATATTTCGGATTTGAAGGAATTTCAAAAACGTTGGTCGGCAATAGGTTTAGTTCCTCGTTCACAAAAAGACAAAATTCAAAACCGTTACCGCAAAGCCATTGATTCTCAATTTAATAAAATCAATATCGATGAGGCTAAACGTCAGGAAATAAGAATTAAAACGCTGATTGAATCGTCAAAAAATTCGTCCGATGCGTTAGAAAAACTCCTATCGGAAAGAGAAAAACTTAAAAACAGAATCGATGCTCTGCATCGTCAAACCGCTTTGGCAGAAAACAATTTGGGCTTTTTCAACAATTCTAAAAAAGCCGGAAATATGGTTGCAGGTTTTAAAAAGAAACTTGAAAAAACTAAATCCGAAATTTCGGTTTTAACTAATTTGGTTTCGCTTTTAACAAAGGCTATTAACGAAATTTCTCCCAAAAAATAAAACGACGGCTCACAAATGGATAAAAATACCTTAATCGGCATAACTCTTTGCATTGCCATTTTCATCGGATTTTCGCTTTACAACCGTCCGAGCGAAGAACAATTAAAAGAACAAAAACGTTATAGAGATTCCGTTGCAGCCGTTTATAAGCAAAATCAACTCGCGCAAGAAGAACAGTTGAAGTTAAGAGATTCTCTTGCAAAGACTTCGCCTGAAAATGCTTTCAACGAAAACGATTCTGCCTCGCGCGCAGATTATGCTTCAAAATTCGGCGTTTTTTCTTCGTGTGCTTTCGGCAGCGAAGAAGAAATCACTTTGGAAAACGAAAAAATCAAAGTAATAATTTCGACAAAAGGAGCAAAAATTTCGTCCGTTGAAATAAAAGATTACAAAACTTATTCGGGCGAAAAATTGGAAGTGATAAAAAAAGATACTCAAAACGAAATGAATTTAGATTTTTTCTGCGGTTCAAAAGCCGTTTCAACAAAAAATCTTTACTTCAAAAAATATGGTAACGACCCCTCGAAAGCGGTTTTAAGGGCTTGTGTTAATGAAAATTCTTATTTAGAGTTTTCGTATTTTTTGCCTGAGGATAGTTATTTGCTCTCTTATGATGTAAAATTTCATAACTTAGACAACGTAATCAACAGAAATTCAAGTTACATAGACTTTACATGGAATCAGTTTTTACCCGTTCTTGAAAGGGGCAACAAGTGGGAGTCGCAACATTCGGGTCTGTATTACAAATTCGACGACGAAGATTCCGAATATCTTTCCCTTACAAGCGAAAGTGATGATAAAAATCTCGTCGGTGATTTAAAATGGATTGCTTACAAAGGTGAGTTTTTTTCTTCCGTTTTGATTGCCTCAAAAACTTTTTCCAATTCCGAAGTAAAATTTCAAAACGTCAATCACAACGGAAATTTCAAATTTATGACCTCCAAAACGGGTTTTTCCGTTGCCGATACCGTTAAAAATATGGCGTTTTATTTCGGTCCTAACAAATTTAAAACGTTAAAAAACATTGCCCTTTCTGACCAAAATAGCGATTTGGATTTGCAACAATTAGTACCGCTCGGTTGGGGAATTTTCGGTTGGATAAACCGCATTGCGATAATCCCGCTTTTCAACTGGCTCGGTTCGTTTATTTCAAATTACGGAATTATAATTTTGATTATGACCATAATAATCAAAATCGTAATTTTCCCGCTTACTTACAAATCGTACAAATCAACGGCCTCAATGAAGGTTTTGAAACCTCAAATTGACGAAATCAACAAAAAATATCCCAAACAAGAACAAGCAATGCAAAAACAACAGGCCGTTATGGCGTTGTATCAAAAAGTGGGAATTTCGCCGATGGGAGGTTGTTTGCCTTTGTTGTTGCAAATGCCTATTTTGATTGCTATGTTCAACTTTTTCCCTGCTTCCATTGAATTAAGGCAACAAGGATTTCTTTGGGCAACAGATTTGTCGTCATACGATTCGATACTTGATTTACCGTTTTCAATTCCATGGTACGGCGACCATGTGAGCCTTTTCACTCTTTTGATGGCTGTTGCAATGATAGTTTCTACCAAAATAAATTCGTCTCAAATGGACACCGGTCAGCAACAAATGCCCGGAATGAAAATGATGATGTATTTAATGCCTCTTATGATGGTATTTTGGTTCAACGATTATTCTTCGGGACTTAGTTATTATTACTTTTTGTCGAACATAATAACGATAATTCAAATGGCAGTTATCCGCAAAACCATAGACGAAAAAGCCATTCTTGAAAAACTCAATTCCAAAGCCGCTAAAAACACAGGGAAAAAGAAATCAGGCTTTATGGCAAGACTTGAAGAGGCTCAACGCAAACAATTGGAAGAAATGAAAAAACAACAGAAAAAACGTAAATAAATTAAATTTTTTCATTATAGCGGGGCAGACAAAATTATATGTCTGCCTTTTTTTATAGTTTAATTTTTAAATCACTATTAGTTAATTAAAATTATTTTGGAAAATTTAATTTGCAAAAAAAACGTCTTCCCTTTTTCGGAAAGACGTTTGCTACTAAATATAAAAGCAAAACAAAATCTATTCTGCTACAACTTCAAATTCGATATTGGCCTTAATATCTTTGTAAAGTTTGATAACGGCTTTGTATTTGCCCACTTCTTTGATATTAGATTCGTCTTGAATCGTAATTTGTTTTCTATCCACTTCGATACCTTTTTTAGCCAATGCCTCAGCAATTTGAATGGTATTGACAGAACCGAAAATTTTACCGGTTGTACTTGTTTTAGCACCGATTTTAATTTCCTTATTTTCAATAAGTTTTGCTTTTTCGGTTGCGTCGTTGCGGAGTTTTTCCTCTTTGTGGGCTTGTTGCTTTTTGTTTTCGGCAAGTACTTTCTTAGCCGATTCGGTTGCAACTATTGCAAAACCTTTCGGAATCAAATAATTGTTCGCATAACCGTTTTTAACGGTAACGAGGTCGTCTTTTGAACCGAGGTTTGCAATATCTTGTTTTAATATTACTTCCATTGATTTAAAAACTTTTTTATTATTTCAACAAATCGGTTACGTAAGGCAACAATGCCAAATGACGGGCGCGTTTAATCGCTACCGACAATTTTCTCTGAAATTTCAAAGAAGTTCCCGTGATACGGCGGGGAAGAATTTTTCCCTGTTCGTTAAGAAATTTTTTCAAAAACTCGGGGTCTTTGTAATCTATGTATTTGATTCCGTTTTTCTTAAAACGGCAATATTTTTTCTTTTTTATCTCCACGGTCGGCGGAGTTAAATATCTGATTTCACTTTGTTGTTCAGCCATTTTTTATTCCTCCTTATTTGTTTGGGGTTCAGTTACTTGAATCGGTTGTTCAGCGGGTTTTTCTTCCTTTTTACCACTGAGACGTTGAATACGTTTTTCAGCGTACTCTACCGCATGTTTGTCTAAACTAACGGTAAGCCAACGGATAATTCTTTCATCACGTTTGAGTTCGATTTCAAATTTTTTGATTAATTCCGGGGCAGATTTGAATTGAATCAACTGATAAAAACCCGTAGTTTTGTGATTTACGGGATATGCAAGTTTTTTCAATCCCCAGTTTTCTTCGTGGACAATCTCTGCTCCGCCGTCGAGAAGAACAGTTTTAAATTTATCCACCGCTTCCTTCATCTGTTGGTCAGACAAAACGGGAGTCATAATGAAAACGGCTTCGTAATTGTTTTGCATAAAAAATTATTAAATAAAATTTGTTATTAAAAATTTCAGGCGCAAAGATAGAAAATTACCGTCGGATAAAAAAATTTTTTTTGAAGTTTTTTTACGTTAATTTTCAAGTATTTTCATTAACTTTGTCCCGAAAAAATTATTAGGAAAAATGAAAAAAATTTTAACGGTATTTTCCGTTGCGGCTTTGTTTTCTTGTCAGCCTTCAACGGAACAATTGAAAAGTTCTGCACAGGAACAAATCTCTGTAAATAAGCAACTTGACAGCGTTTTTAAAATTCTCGACGAGTCGTATCAAACTTATCACGCCGCTACAATGGACAACGCCTTAGAGAGTTTTAACACTTATTTAATTAAGGCTCAGGAACAAATTTCGCAAATGGAAATTCCGTCTCAAAACCAAAAACTTTTTAACGCACTTTCCGAAAAAATTGCCGTTATGAGTCAAATCGCTAAAACCGAAGCAGTTGAACAAGTGCGGATTTACAAACTTCCCGATACTGCATTTACAGATGTTCTCAGGAAAAAATGGGACGAATTAGACAAAAATGTTAAACAAAAAGTTAATGAATCAAATAAAAAAGTAGAAGAGGCTTATAACGAAATTCAAAAAAATTGTAAAAAATGAAAATTTTAAAATATTTTTCTCTTTTTGCCGCAACAATGTTTTTCTCGTGCAAGCCTACGCCCAAAGAGGCTGCCGCTTACAACGACAAAATTATGGCGGAACAAAAAAAAGTGGTTCAGTCTTACGATGGACTTTTGGAAACTTACGACAATTATGTTGCAAGAAAAATGGATTCCGCACTTTTAGAATTTTCCAATCAAACCTCAGATGCAATTTCTGCGGTTAAAGGCATTGAAACGATAAGCGAAGGCGAAAATCTTAAAAATGCCGTTTTGGAATATTTGGAGGTTTACAAATCTGTTGCCGAAAACGAAGCGGAAGAATTAGTAAGGCTTTATAAAGTTCCCGAAAACGAGTTTTCGCCCGAAATGCGTGTTCAATGGGACACCAAATACAAAAACGCGGACACAAAACTCAAAGCCGCAGACAAAAAACTTCAACAAGTTCAAGCCGAATTTGCAGAAAATTTTTCTTTGAAATTAGCCAAATAAATATGATTTTTTATTTTTCGGGAACGGGAAATTCAAAACACGCTGCCGAAAAAATCGGCAGTTTATTACAATCCCCGGTAAAAAACATTGCAGATTTTTACGAAGAATTAACAAGCGGAAAAGATTTTTCAGTTGAAGTTAATTCAGAGGATTATTTGGGCTTTGTCTCGCCGGTTCATTCTTGGGGTTTGTCAAAAACGATGAAAAGATTTTTGACAAAAACCAAAATTAATTATTCGGGCAAAAAAGTTTTTGCAATTTTTGTCTGCGGCGATACTTGCGGCAAAGCGAGGGAAATGTTTTCGGAGGCGTTGAAAAAGAAAAGCGGAATTTCGTGCAATTTTGTTTGTTCGTTGCAAATGCCTAACAATTACATAGTTATGAAAGGTTTGGGACAGACTCAGACGAACTCGCAAAACAAAAACTTAAAAACGCCGATGAGGAACTTTTGAAAATTGCCGATGCCATAAAAAATTCCAAACCTTACAATCATTACGTCGTCGGCACAAAACCTTTTTTAAAAGGACGGATAATTTATCCGCTTTTTATGAAATTTACTTTGGGCGACAAAAAGTTTTTTGCCGACGAAAATTGCATCGGTTGCGGACTTTGCGAAAAAAATTGTCCCGAAAATAACATCGTTATGGAAAACAATCGTCCCAAATGGCTCGGAGGTTGCGTAAAATGTTTATCGTGTATTCACCGCTGCCCAAAAAGGGCGATTCAATACGGAAAAGTTACGCAGACGATGGGACGATATTTTTATAAGGCGGAATAATTAGTTTTTTCAAATTTAAGTTGCAACCTTTTGCGCAAAAAAAGTTGCAACCTCAGTAATTCTTTTCCAACTAAAAATTACATCTGCTTATAAACTCTGAGCGTTATTTCCACAGGGGATTTGTTCGGGTCGGCAGGCTTTGAAAGCGAA
>SJYC01022183.1:0-54040 GCA_006408675.1 Madoqua kirkii | reverse complement strand
CTGCGATTCATGGGGTTGCAAAGAGTCGGACACGACTGAGCGACTGAACTGAACTGATCTGCCTCTACAAGGACTGAGTCGCATGCTGCGCAGCTTATGATTTTCAACACCCCCTAAAAAGAATTTAGGGTGGAGAGCAGAAACGAGGCATTCTGTGCTTGGGGTTGGGGGGAAGAGGGAACTGGCAGTCTTCAGATAGATGCTTTCAGGATTTTGTGAGCCCAGTTCTTGTATCTCTGCATATCTAGAAAGGCACCAAAATCCTTCATGGTGACAATTGCTCCTTATGACTAGCAGAAACCTTCTGAAAAAGTATGTGCTTGATTGCACGCATACCTCCTTCACCAAAATTACATGTATACTGACCTTCCCCCACCTGCCTGTTTGGAGCAATGTCTCAGAGCTCTGAAGTGCTGTCTCCTGGGTTATAGTTCTCATTTTGCCCCAAATAAAACTTAACTCACAACTCTCACATTGTGCTTTTTTTTTTTTTAATTCCACATCTTGAAACTGATGGCTATACCTCCCACCTCCTCTTTCACAATCCCTCTTGTTCCAACTTACCAAAGACAGTAGGTCTCTGCATCATCCACCAGAATCTTAACATGGAGCCTTGACCCTGCCTTTAGAAATTCCTAGATCTCAAAGAAACAGTTTAAAGTCTTATTTGGAGATACAGAACAAAAAAAATTTTTTTAATGCCAATATATATTTTTATTGGATATTTGAATAATTGTGTTGGAATTTGGCTTAATAAATGCTATAGAGAGAGGAGAGAGAGAAACTTCAGAATTATTCATTGGACCTTTCTCTAGTAAAAGTGCTGAAAACATAAGTCAGGGCTCTAGAAGTCCAGATCTCTAGATCTCCAACTCAAATACCACTTGCTAAAATAACAATAATAACATTTAATATTCCTGAAGCTATACTACAGTAGGGAAACAAAAATGAAATATATTACAACATAGCAAAGTGCTGCTGTTGTTGTCTAGTGGCTAAGTAGTGTTGGACTCTTTGCAACCCTTTGGGCTGTAGCCTGCCAGCCTCTGTCCATGGGATTTCCCAGGCAAAAATACTGGAGTGGGTTGCTAATTCCTTCTCCCAGGAAAAATTGTCTCTATCAAATGATTCCTACTTCTTTGCCTCAATAAAATCCAAAGACGACTTAATTTAGCTGTGACTGATAAAATTATTAAAAATCATTTTGAGGGATAAATAACCACACCATTTTTAGATTGTAGTTCAGAATGACTGAAAGATTTAAACAGCGTGCTATTACAAAAATCGTTTATTCTACAACTGCAAATCATGTGACAAATG
Organism: Madoqua kirkii; assembly: GCA_006408675.1. NCBI lineage: Eukaryota > Metazoa > Chordata > Mammalia > Artiodactyla > Bovidae > Madoqua > Madoqua kirkii. The sequence goes on along the minus strand of SJYC01022183.1, from coordinate 52,720 downwards.
TTTTCAGAGTTTACATCCATGAAGATGAAATACATGAATAAAAGTACCTCACTTTAGCAAGAAGTGATTCCCTGGTGGCTCAGACGGTAAAGAGTCTGCCTGCAACGCGGGAGACCCAGGTTCAATCCCTGGGATGGGAAGATCCTTTTGGGGAAGGAAATGGCAACCTACTCCAGTGTTCTTGCCTGGAAAATTCCATGGACAGAGAAACCTGTCAGGGCTACAGTCCATGGGGTCTCAAAGAGTCGGACGTGACTGAGCGACTCCACTTGGCTTTCTTTTTTCACAATATCTATGCATATGTAAAATAAAAAAGAGTCCTCATTCAGCTCATGAAGAGATATATTTATCAATAACATTTCACTTCATACATTTAAAAAGTATCAACAATTGAAATAAATATCTGGTCTTTGTCCAATGCAGCATGCCAGGCCTCCCTGTCCATCACCAACTCCCAGAGTTCACTCAGACTCACATCTATCAAGTCAGTGATGCCACCCAGCCATCTCATCCTCGGTCGTCCCCTTCTCCTCCTGCCCCCAATCCCTCCCAGCATCAAAGTCTTTTCCAATGAGTCAACTTTTTGCATGAGGTGGCCAAAGTACTGGAGTTTCAGCTTTAGCATCATTCCTTCCAAAGAAATCCCAGGGCTGATCTCCTTCAGAATGGACTGGTTGGATCTCCTTGCAATCCAAGGGATGCTCAAGAGTCTTCTCCAACACCACAGTTCAAAAGAATCAATTCTTTGGTGCTCAGCTTTATTCACAGTCCAGCTCTCACATCCATACATGACCACTGGAAAAACCAAAGCCTTGACTAGACGGACCTTTGTTGGCAAAGTAATGTCTCTGCTCTTGAATATGCTATCTAGGTTGATCATAACTTTTCTTCAATCTATGCATATGTAAAATAAAAAAGAGTCCTCATTCAGCTCATGAAGAGATATATTTATCAATAACATTTCACTTCATACATTTAAAAAGTATCAACAATTGAAATAAATATCTGGTCTTTGTCCAATGCAGCACGCCAGGCCTCCCTGTCCATCACCAACTCCCAGAGTTCACTCAGACTCACATCTATCGAGTCAGTGATGCCACCCAGCCATCTCATCCTCGGTCGTCCCCTTCTCCTCCTGCCCCCAATCCCTCCCAGCATCAAAGTCTTTTCCAATGAGTCAACTTTTTGCATGAGGTGGCCAAAGTACTGGAGTTTCAGCTTTAGCATCATTCCTTCCAAAGAAATCCCAGGGCTGATCTCCTTCAGAATGGACTGGTTGGATCTCCTTGCAATCCAAGAGACTCTCAAGAGTCTTCTCCAACACCACAGTTCAAAACATCAATTTTTCGGCACTCAGCCTTCTTCACAGTCCAACTCTCACATCCATAAATCTTTGCGGGTCCCCAAATCGCCAATGCACCTTGTCTTACAAACTCCTTGAAGCCACTTTATTCCTTCTCCCCTTGCGCTTCTGCACTGTGGAAACTATGAGATGTCTGTCCTGAGGTTCCCCAGGGAAACATGTGAGTGATGTAGTCACTCCTTCCTACTCCCACAGACCACCTGCCCCCCGCTCTCCTACACCTAAAGCAGCTCAGAGTTAGGGCCACGGCTGTGAGCTGCAGACGGAGGTATGTGACGTGGGAAAGCCCATGGAGCGTCAGAGATTGTTGCCGTCTCCCTGTTCATCAACTCCTGCCATGAAGTGATGGTCCTGTGATGTCTAAATCTCTCGTCTGTGTCATACCCTAGGCAGAAGGAGATGGGAAAATATTAGAAATGCGTGATTTGCTCCTGAATTCCCTGTAACACCTACTCATTGTGTGCACTGAGCTCGTGCTGTTCACAGCGCTGGGTATCCAGCCAGGTATCAGTTGAGACACTGCCTAGACTTTGGGGACCATTCGTCCACTTGTAAATTGACATCATACACTACAAAGCATCAGTGGGGTACCCCCATGACCCAGGGATATCAAGTACGCTCTTTGGATGGCCTAAGACCTCCTTTCCTGAGAAGGCAGAAGCTGTGTTCATCACAATACATTTTGTATTTGGAATTAGCTTCAAACATGCAGACACACTGTAATGATATGTATAGTAGAATACTGGCATACCATTACCAAGACACATTTTTTTAAAAAATTGAAATGTAGTTGATGTGCAATATTTTTTAAGTTGCAAGTATATGATATAGTGATTTGCAATTTTTAAAGGTTTTATCCCACTTATAGTTATTATAATATTTTGGCTATATTCACTGTGTTGTAAAATATATTGTAGCTTATTTTATACCTAGTAATTTGTGCCTTTTAATCCCCTACCCCTATGGAGAATTCTCACAAAGACACAGTCCTAAGCTTTCAATACATGGGCTGAAAATTTCAACCGACATGCTCAGCTTCAAATATGAAATTATACCCATATATTCCATCTACCCCAGAGCTGTAGCAGGGCTGTACATACACAAAACCAGGACAATGTAAGGGCTAAAGAAACTGCAATCAGCAGATCTTGTGTAGCTGCGAACCCTCCTAGGTCAAGAACATGTAGGCTGCATTTGGAAAGATCTGAGGAGTACTGCATAGTGAAACTGTCAAGGGCTCTTGATTTCCAGGCAGAGTTCCAGAAGTTTCCTCTACCAAGTAGAGGACACTTGAATGTCAAGGACTCTCCCTCCATTCTAAGCTGTTTTCTGCAGGAGTAGGATTACCAGACCAAAGTGAGGCACTGTTCAAATACATCTGTTCTTCCTGGGGATCGGATGTCACCTGAAGCAATTCCAGAGAGCAAGCTGCTTTGCAGGAGTGCAGCCAGGTGCTACAGACTCTTCCTGTCCCTCCCACAGTCGATAAGGTGAGCTGCCAGGTCCTTGAGGTACATGCTCGTCATTGTAGATCAGCCCTACAGGTGCAGGAAGCCTCTGGGGACAGCAAATCCCAGCCCCATCACAGGGGTTCCAAATAGGCCAGTCTGAGTCCTCTGCAAACACAGGTGCCACTTATGATGATGAAATTAGCAGGTTTTTTTTTTCCATCTTTTCCCCTTGAAGAAAAAAAAGAATAATGCTATGGCATTCATGACATGTTGAACATACATTTAAAAAAAAATGAATTCTGAAAGAACAGTGTGGAGAAGGAAACCAAACAACCTCAGGACCAGGGAACTGTTGAGCCCACCGTCACTGTAGGAGCCCCAAGGCTGTTGACTTTGATTGCTGGAAGGACTTTCTGCTCCCAGCAGTCTTTTGTAGTGGCGGGGATAATGAAAGTTTTTTGTTTGTTTCTTGGCCCTCATTCATCTCCATTATCATCTAACACTTACATACATGTAGCCTTCGCTTCTTTCCCCAAATCCCTCTCATTGTAGATTTGCTCCTTTTTGCTGCTGCTGCTACTGCTGCTAAGTCGCTTCAGTCGTGTCCGACTCTGTGCGACCCCATAGACGGCAGCCCACCAGGCTCCTCTGTCCCTGGGATTCTCCAGGCAAGAATGCTGGAGTGCGTTGCCATTTCCTTCTCCAGTGCATGAAAGAGAAAAGTAAAAGTGGAGTCGAGCAGTCGTGTCCGACTCTTCGTGACCCCATGGACTGAAGCCTACCAGGCTCCTCCATCCATGGGATTTTCCAGGCAAGAGTCCTGGAGTGGGGTGCCATTTCCTTCTCCAGGGCTACTCCTTGGGTGTAAGACAAAAGACATAAGATCTTACAGGGGCTTCCCTGGTGGCTCAATGGATAAGAATCCACCTGTAAATGCAGGGGACACAAGTTCAGTGCCTGGTCCGGGAAGATCCCACACGCTGTGAGGCAACTGAGCCCGTATGCCACAACTGCTGAGCCTGGGTGCTGCAGCTACCGAAACCCGAGTGCCCTCAAGCCTGGGCTCTGCAACAAGAGGGGCCACTGCTATGAGCAGGCCATGCACCACGACGAAGAGTAGCCCCGCTCACCACAACTAGAGCAAGCCTGTGTGCAGCAGCGAAGGCCAGTGCAAAGGAAACTACATGAATAGAGAATCAAAAAATTTAGAGAAGATCTTACAGGAATTTTATGCATATATGTTGGTTAGTTGATACTCTTACTATGCTAATTAAGTCTTTTTTGTCATGTCATGGGCAAAAACTTACAAGCTGTTAATTTTGTTATAGGTCAGATGTTCGCCTTCACTCTATCAAAGATAAGACCAAGACTGTAGATTGCAAACACTGTGTGCCTGGTAGGGTCTCTATTTATTTAGTTGCTGAGTTCGTTCCTTTTTCCTACCCGTCTCTCATCTGCTGGAACTGAAGACCCGTGTGCAACACATCCCGGGCTCTCTTGCCAGCCGCTTTCTCGTTAGGCTCTCCAGGGAAGGGCACTGATGAAGATCGGAAGCGGGTAGGGGACAGCAGTCGTGTGTTCAGAGCTTCTGGCGTCGCCTCTTGCAGCGGTCGTGGCAGCAGTGGGTAGAGCAGACCAGCAGCCCGGCCGTGGCAGTGTTTACAGCGGTGGCTTCATGTCTTGGCCCTTGGTCTTTGGTTCCTGCTCCGGTAGCTCAGTTTCGACAACAGCGACTTCACCTTCACCTGCACCCATGGGATGGGCAAGACCTTTCAGTTTTCAACTCCAGTTTGAGAGGCAGTATTATCTCTGTAATTATCAATCCTTGTAGATCCTTTATGCTCCCTTATCCCTATTCCAGCCTTTCACCTTCATTATCAACTCCTATATGAAATTCGCTCTGCTCAATATAACTAGAAGGTTTTTTATTTCTTGATTGGACACTAACAGACAAATGGGTGCTCCTCAGAACCCAGTGGGTGCTGAGGTTAGGCAGTGGGAGTATTTGCCCTGGGTGTGTGGGCATACAGACATGCTGTGCCTGTGGAGCCTTTGAAAGTGATGGGTAGAAGTGAACCACCCTGGAACCTACTTTTCTAAATCACATAAAGTACACCTTCCTGAAGAGCTATAGGTGTAGGTCCAACATCTGTTCAATGTTCCTTTGCCCTGGAGCAGATCACTCCTAGCACCCTGTCCTTGAAACTCTCCCAACTTCATGCAGTCATTCAGGCACCCGGGTTTTACCACTGAAGCATCTGATAGAGCCTTAGGACTCTCCTGGATCTTGGTGTTTGGTAGCAGATGAGGGAATAAGGAGGGGAGCTTTTGGGACAGGCCTGGAGGAGATGTTTCTCATGACCCCCACATTCCACTGGCCTGAACTCAGTGACATAGCACCATCTTGGGAAAAGATCAGCCATGTGTCCTTGCTCCAGAGGAGAATGGCTTGGTAAATAGCTCTCTGATATCTGTTTTTAATATCCTTACTATTTAGAGCATAAACTATTTTGTAAATTGTTGATAGTCAAAGCTATGGTTTTTTCAGTGGTCATGTATGGATGTGAGAGCTGGATGGTAAAGAAGGCTGAGCACCAAAGAAGTGATGCTTTTGAACTGTGGTGTTGGAGAAGACTCTTGAGAATCCCTTGGACTGCAAGGAGATCCAACCAGTCCATCCTAAGGGAAATCAGTCCTGAATATTCATTGGAGGTGCTGATACTGAGGCTGAAGCTCCAATACTTTGGCCACCTGATGTGAAGAGCTGACTCATTGGAAAAGACCCTGATGCTGGGCAAGATTGAGGGCAGGAGGAGAAGGGGATGACAGAGGATGAGATGATTGGATGGCATCACCGACTCAATGGACATGAATTTGAGCAAGCTCCGGGAGATAGTCATGGACTGGGAAGCCTGATGCGTTGCAGTCCACGGGGTCGCAAAGAGTTGAACACGACTCAGTGGCTGAGCAACAGCAAAAGAGCATGAACTATTTTGTAAATCGTTGACCGTGGTAGGCAAACACTGTATTTAATTTCTTTATTCCTTTTTAGAAAAGCAACTTTAAAAATTATTATTATGTTTAAAATTTGTTGACCATGCCCCGAGGCATGAGAGATCCTAGTTCCCTGACCAGGGATGGAACTCACACGCCCTCCATTAGGAGATCAGAGTCTTAACAACAGGACCACCGTGAAAGTCCCTATGTTTCATTTCTAATCCTGTCATCCTCAGGAAGACCTGTTAACAAAAGCACTTTTTTTTTTCACAGCTTTATTGAGATGTAACTCACACATCGTAGAATGCATGCACTTAAAGGGTACCCTTCAGTGGTTTTTAAAAATATTCAGACTTGTGCAATCATCTCCACAGTCCATTGCAGAACATTTTCATCACCCCCCCAAAAAGAACCCTCCAGACAGAAGTCATTCCCCCTTCCCATGACCCCTGCAGCCTTAGGTAGTAAGTAATCAACTTTCTGGGCTTCCCAGGTGACTCAGTGGTAAAGAATCTGCCTACCAATGCAGGAGACATAGGAAATGTGGGTTCAGTCCTTGGGTCGGGAAGATCCCCTAGAAAAGGAAATGGCAACCTGCTCCAGTATCCTTGCTTGGAAAATCCCATGGACAGAGGAGCCTGGCAGGCTACAGTCATGGGATCTCAAAGAGTAAGACACACAAGAGCAACAGAGCACACACGGGCACACAGTCAGCCTTCCGTGTCCATTCTCTTTTCACGCTGCTATTGAAAATCCTAATGTGAGTTCTACTTATTTTGTGGGAAACATGTAGGTTTTTCTTTTCAACCCTGAATTTCTGAATTTTATTCATGGAAACTAGGATTTATTCAGATGTGAGTCTTTGCCATCAATCTTAGTCCTCACTGAGCCCTTTTAGTCAGAAACTCATAAAGCACATTTATTTTTATTACCATTCCCAGGCAATTGCCATCTGGTTTGTGTTTTTTATTTTTTTTTACTGAAATATAGTTGATTTATAAAGTTGTGTTTGTTTCAGGTGTACAGAAAAGCGATTCAGATCTGTATCTATCTATCTCAGATGATTTTCGATGCTGTTCATGCATTTTGTGAAAAGTGGTTTAACTTGAGTGTTAACTTCCAAGAGATGTAATATTTGCTTAAGTCCAAGACATGTGTTAGAAGTATAGCAAGAATGATGCATTTCTGCCTGGACAGATGTCACTGTCCTGTCTCCAGCTCTAGGCAGGAAGAGTCCTATAGAGTGTAGTTAGAAGGAAAAATAGGAGAAACAGTTCTACGAGGTGTTTTCTGTATGTTTGAAAGTGAAAAAGTGAAGTTGCTCAGTCGTGTCCAACTCTTTGCGACCCCATAGGCTGCAGCCTACCAGGCTTCTCTGTCCATGGGATTTTCCAGGCAAGAGTACTGGAGTGGGGTGCCATTTCCTTCTCCAGAGGATCTTCCTGACCCAGGAATCGAACCTGGGTCTCCCTCATTGTAGGCAGATGCTTTATCATCTGAGCCACCAGGGAAGCCTACATTTCTGTATGTTTACCTTGCCGTAAATCTTGAACATGACACTTAGGATTCCAGCCTCCTCACTGGTCTCTACGATTCCTGTTTCCACCAGAGTTTGTTAGCAGTGCATTTTCTGCAGGAATTTAGCTCTTGTGTACCTGCCATCTGCTCCCCGTTCCTTAGCCCCTTAGTGCTGATGCTACATGTTAGGTAATGAAGACTGCAGTTTGCACAAGACAACCCTTTTTCACCATAGGGCGACAGGTCCGTGCTGGGGACAGACACTTTAAAAAAATATTTAGGAAGTATTTGACGATTCATTGATTTTTGAAGGAGTGTGTGTGTTCGTGTTTCTTTTAGCCAAGTGGTTAGAGGTTTTCCTGTGATCATTCTGTTCTCGGTTTTCAGTTTGATTCCACGGTGGTCAGGAAGCATACTGTGTCTTTTGCGGTGGGCAAAGTTAGTTGAGTGACATGCTGACATGGACATTCCAGAAAGCTGCTTCCGTTTGCTCCAGTCTTCGGTGTTTCTCCCAGCACTCCCACCTGCTGGACGTCTGGCAGTTGCTGGTGGTGTCAGCACGGTCCTCCGTAATCCTCTTAGGCTCTGCATGGCTTTGCAGGCATTAGCCCCTCCAGCAGACATTCTTCGGTTATATCCTCGGCCGGGTGGTGTGCCTGGCAAACGCGTGACTGTGTTGAATGGGAACCTTCACCCCGCTGGAACAGCTCTATGATGTCCTGGGGCAGATGGAGGCCAAGGCTGGCCGAGTGCTGAGACTGGGGCTGGGGAGAGACTTGCTTGCAGCTAGGAGGTGTCCCTACTTGCAATCCTGAGACCTCCTCCCTTCGAGGACCAGAGAATGGCTCCCCATCGCCGGACCCCCATCTTGTGCCTCTTTCCTGTACACATCATACAGTTGGAAGAGTCAAAACTTGGGGGAGCTGGATCATCCCAAAAAACGGCCAGAGGTCTTCCTGGTAGAAGGGATGGCCCCATAGGGAAACGGGACGCTGGGAGGTGTAAGCAGAGGGGCAGTAACTTATCTTTGGTGAGAGGATTGTGGGGACTGGTAGGAGTAAGGGGAGCTAAGGTCCAATTTTAAAATTTATTGTTTTGCTTTGTTCCAATGTAGTGCACATTTCCCCCTGATCTTCCTGACTTCGTAGGTCGTTGTGTGAATGGGGGGATGAGTTAAGCTGCCACTCAAGGGACACATCTGGGGAGAATCCCACAATTCTATTAGGCAGCATCAAACATCCGGTGGCTCAGACAGTAAAGAATCTCCTTGTAATGCAGGAGACCCAGGTTGGACCCCTGGACTGGGAAGATTCCCCTGGAGAATGGAGTGGCTTGCTGCTGCTAAGTTGCTTCAGTCGTGTGCGACTCTGTGCAAACCCAGAGACAGCAGCCCACCAGGCTCCCCCGTCCCCGGGATTCTCCAGGCAAGAACACTGGAGTGGGTTGCCATTTCCTTCTCCAATGCATGAAAGTGAAAAGTGAAAGGGAAGTCGCTCAGTCGTGTCCGACTCCTAGCGACCCCATGGACTGCAGCCTACCAAGCTCCTCCGTCCATGGGATTTGCCAGGCAAGAGTACTGGAGTAGGGTGCCATTGCCTTCTCCGAATGGAGTGGCTACCCACTCTAGTATTCTTGTCTGGAGGATTCTATGGACAGAGGAGCCTGGTGGGCTACAGTCCACGGGATTGCAAAGAGTCGGTCAGTACTGAGCGACTTATACTCACTCAAACATCTCAGGAATTAGAGTAAATAATATTTTTGTGAACTAATGTTAAAAGTTAAGATTAGTGCCATATATCAGATTTTAAAATCAAGACAGGATTCAGCCTGGCTTTGCCTGAATCATCTCTCTCAATGGCTCTGTTCCCAGCCCTGCACACTTGGGGCAGAGACAGGGAGAGCTGAAAAAGGTGCCCCCCCTGTGGCCAGCAGGGTTCAGAATGAAGATGAAGACTGACACAAATCAGGGAACTTTGATATGACCCAACCACCGGAATCTCTCCTCTAGTTCCTGGGGAGATGGGGATGAGGAGGGGAGGAAAACCTGCTTTTCCAGAGAGACAATTAACGTTGGGCTAGAAACGGTAAGGAACAAAGTGCCTTTCAGATACCTCCATCCTTCACCCCTAAGTTATTTAATAAATAATTCTCTGTGTATGTTATATGTGAAGCTCTCTAAAGTCTCCACTTGAATCAGATAACAAAAAAGAACTTCTGATATGCAGATACTTTATTGAAATGAAAATGTATTTGAGGTTTCAACAATTGTCTTGCAGTGTGTAGATTAAAAGACAAAAAAGACAGACAGCTTGTGGTATATACTCGTCGCCAGTTGACATTTCTGAGCCAAAGTTCTTGCAGAAAGTTAGAATATTTTACAGAGTATACTGTTGTACATGGTTTGCTGAAAAACAAAAAAAAATCACTTAGTGTTTTCAGCTCCCTTTTGCAAAATAAAATCTTGCACAATAAACTTTTCTTCTAATTGTTATCTTGAATGGGTTCACACACATCTGACATGCAAGAGAGTTAGTGCTGGAAGTTAAATCAGAATGATCCCATTTATCCGATCACTCAGGAGACTTTCATTAATGCCAAAGAAGTGCTGGTGCTTCCAGATCTTATCCCCGCCAGAGGTCCCTTGAGTAAGTTTTTTTCTGCACATTTCTTGCTGTAATAACTTATCTATCATGATGCTACGTATATTATCAGTTTTCCATAGAATCGTGACAATCTCAGCTCCAATACAAGGACCCAAGACATTTTTGAATTCCTGTGCAGACTTTCTGTCAGAAATATAGAAAACAGCCTGGACCTTTATCTTTGACTTTGTAGCCTGCAAAATCTTGAGGCTGTGACTCAGAAAGAGCCATCTGAGTTAGGCTTTTCAAGAAAAAAGCCTAGCATCCTTCATTGTAAGGATCATAGTAAATGACGTAACTTACCATTTTCACTGTTTCAAATATACCTAACACCATATTCACTCCGCAGTCAGTACGACCAATCTCCAGACTGTCTTCAGGTTACAAAAATGAAACTAGATACCATCCGAATGGAGTGGCTACCCACTCTAGTATTCTTGTCTGGAGGATTCTATGGACAGAGGAGCCTGGTGGGCTACAGTCCACGGGATTGCAAAGAGTCGGTCAGTACTGAGCGACTTATACTCACTCAAACATCTCAGGAATTAGAGTAAATAATATTTTTGTGAACTAATGTTAAAAGTTAAGATTAGTGCCATATATCAGATTTTAAAATCAAGACAGGATTCAGCCTGGCTTTGCCTGAATCATCTCTCTCAATGGCTCTGTTCCCAGCCCTGCACACTTGGGGCAGAGACAGGGAGAGCTGAAAAAGGTGCCCCCCCTGTGGCCAGCAGGGTTCAGAATGAAGATGAAGACTGACACAAATCAGGGAACTTTGATATGACCCAACCACCGGAATCTCTCCTCTAGTTCCTGGGGAGATGGGGATGAGGAGGGGAGGAAAACCTGCTTTTCCAGAGAGACAATTAACGTTGGGCTAGAAACGGTAAGGAACAAAGTGCCTTTCAGATACCTCCATCCTTCACCCCTAAGTTATTTAATAAATAATTCTCTGTGTATGTTATATGTGAAGCTCTCTAAAGTCTCCACTTGAATCAGATAACAAAAAAGAACTTCTGATATGCAGATACTTTATTGAAATGAAAATGTATTTGAGGTTTCAACAATTGTCTTGCAGTGTGTAGATTAAAAGACAAAAAAGACAGACAGCTTGTGGTATATACTCGTCGCCAGTTGACATTTCTGAGCCAAAGTTCTTGCAGAAAGTTAGAATATTTTACAGAGTATACTGTTGTACATGGTTTGCTGAAAAACAAAAAAAAATCACTTAGTGTTTTCAGCTCCCTTTTGCAAAATAAAATCTTGCACAATAAACTTTTCTTCTAATTGTTATCTTGAATGGGTTCACACACATCTGACATGCAAGAGAGTTAGTGCTGGAAGTTAAATCAGAATGATCCCATTATCCGATCACTCAGGAGACTTTCATTAATGCCAAAGAAGTGCTGGTGCTTCCAGATCTTATCCCCGCCAGAGGTCCCTTGAGTAAGTTTTTTTCTGCACATTTCTTGCTGTAATAACTTATCTATCATGATGCTACGTATATTATCAGTTTTCCATAGAATCGTGACAATCTCAGCTCCAATACAAGGACCCAAGACATTTTTGAATTCCTGTGCAGACTTTCTGTCAGAAATATAGAAAACAGCCTGGACCTTTATCTTTGACTTTGTAGCCTGCAAAATCTTGAGGCTGTGACTCAGAAAGAGCCATCTGAGTTAGGCTTTTCAAGAAAAAAGCCTAGCATCCTTCATTGTAAGGATCATAGTAAATGACGTAACTTACCATTTTCACTGTTTCAAATATACCTAACACCATATTCACTCCGCAGTCAGTACGACCAATCTCCAGACTGTCTTCAGGTTACAAAAATGAAACTAGATACCTGTTAAATAACTCCCATTTCCCCTCAATATCCGACTTCTGAAAACCACTATTCCACCCTGTGTCTCTATGAGATCGGCTACTCCTGAAACCTGATATAAGAGTTAGGCTACCTTTGTCTTTTTGTGACTGGTTTATTTCACTGATCATAATGTGTGTGTGTGTGTGTGTGTGTGTGTGTGTGTGTGTGCCTCTGTGCCTACTGGGGAATTGAGGGTTAGGTAGACCCTTTGCTTTTCCCTCTTTTGTCTTTTAAATTTATTATTCACTAAAGATTTCAGCCCTGTAGCCTTGGAAGTCTTTCTTTATGTCAAAGTCATCAGACTCATCACACAGTGAAATAAATGGAAATATAGCACATTCATCACTTGCTTTGGTGTAACGAGTAACAAATGTAGAGTCTATTTGTCCCTGTCCTTTGGTTGTAAAAGCACATCAGAAGAAGCTGAAATTACCAACATCAGATTGAAATTGGCCAGAGTTTCATTTGACTGCTGGAGAAAGCATTGCTTTAATTTGTCTACAGCATTTCCCTCATCTTCAGTCCGTATGAAATCTTGAAGATATGCTCTGTATTCATCCTTGGACACAGTGGGATTAACTGCTTTATCAATCACGTTGTCAAGAAGGGAGCAGCCGGAAGAGCCTGGCCTGGGAAGAGAAAAGCAGACATGGGCTCCGCTGTGTGCATGAGCACCTTTGGAGGGCAGGACCATGACGACTGACAGTCTTTTACATCCCTGTAGGGATGTCTATTCAGAAAGATTATGGTGAATGGTCTTCAGTTCTCTATTCTACGAGAGTAAACTTGGGATCTGGGATTTTCCTAAGACCTAAAATACCTGTGCTTCCTCTTGCTAGCCTCTAGAAGCCAAACCTTATGTAAACTTGGCTAAGGAGGGCATTGAGGAAGTGAGACGTTCTGACTCAGGGCAACGTATTAAACTTTATCTGGTCTTTCTTTGTTCAGAGTCATATGATGCTTTACCATTATCATTCCAAGTAACAAATAAAATTTCCCAGGACTGTACATGTACTGGTTCTAGAACATTTTCCATTAGCTCTGTTGATGTTAACGATTTTCTGAAACAAAAACAAACAAAATAAGGTACAAATGAAATTCTTGTTTTTTAAGTGATCTGTTGAGGTGGCCTCAGTTGGGTAGGAGAAAGAGCTCTGGAACTGGATGAGAGAGAACTGGCTTTTATTCTTGGGTCTGTAACTTTTTATTTAGTTGACCTTGAGCCTGTCACCTTGAACACATCTGCAAGTACTTGAGGAACAAACGAGGTGAGGATATTTAAAAGAGCTCTGCAAGACTTCTTTGGTGGCACAGCGGATAAGAATCCGCCTGCCAATGTGGGGGACGTGAGTTCGATCCCTGGTTGGGGAAGGTTCCATACGACTTAGGGCAGCTAACCCTGCATGCTACAGCTGCTGTACCCACGCTCTACAGCCCTTGCTTTGCAACAAGAGAAACCACAATGAGAGGCCCTTGCACCCCAGGGAAGAGTTGCCCCCACTCGCCACAACTAGAGAAAGCCAGGGCAAAGTAACAAAGACATAGTATAACTAAGAAAAAATAAACAAAAATGAAAAAAGAAGAAAAGAGCTTTGTGAGTTGAATAAAGTAAACTATGTCTGTGCCTTACGACCGAAGACCAGACTAGCTCCAGGGCATTATTCTCTAACTGGATCTTCACTGGGGAAGGAGACCTCCAAGGAGGTGTGAACTCCCCTCTTCAGTCAACAGTGAGCAGGGAGGGACTGGGAGGAAAGGCATTCCAGAAGGGCTCAAATCAGCTGTGAAAACTTGTGAAGAGTTGGAGCCCCCAGCTGGGTGCAGGACCCTGGGTCACCCACCGCAGTCTGAACTTTACCTCCTGGCAGATTTCCTGTTTCTTTTCATATTTAAGGAGACGCCAAGAGTGCCTCTTTCAGGAAACCCATCTGGTATAAAATCAGGAATCATCAGAGCATCTCTTCCCCTTGCCCTGCTGAACTGCCTAATTCTAGGAGTCAGTCACTAGCCTCATCCCGATTTCACGGCACCTGTGACGATGGTGGGACACCCACACTACGTGGAGCCCCAGGGCAGAGGCAAAGCTCACAAAGGGCCTTCTTTCAGATGTTCTGGAATGAGTGATGATGCTTACGTCTCTGGTGGGCAGGCCTGTCCTGTACTGGTGCTTGGGGGTTGGGAGCTCTTGCACAGGGAACCAGACAGCAACCTTAGCCCCACATCTGTGCACCCGTCAGTACTCACCTGCATAGCAGTACAGGGGGAGGGCGACCAGCATGAGGACCATCACCAGCTTCATGTTGGAGGCAGCAGCTGCTGACAAGTCAGTCTAATGTGTCAGAGAAGAAGGAACTCACTTTAGAGATGAGTGCCCAGAACGCCTCCTTTTATTCTCCAGGTCACCACATTAATCCTTCCCACAAATGAGGAAATGAGTCACAGGATAAACCTGGCACTGGACCAGGAAACAACAGCAGGAACCAACAAGAACCCAGACAGCCTGTGTTTCTGTTGGTAGAAAACCGAGGAGACAGAGTCTTTGGGTCCCCAAACAATTTTGGAACTGCCATCATGATATATGACTTTCAGTTCAATTCAGTTCAACCACTCAGCCGTGTCCAACTCTTTGCAACCCCATGGACTGCAGCACGCCAGGCCTCCCTGTCCATCACCAACTCCCAGAGTTTACTCAAACTCATGTCCATTGAGTCAGTGATGCCGTCCAACCATCTCATCCTCTGTCATTCCCTTCTCCTTTCACCTTCAATCTTTCCCAGCATCAGGGTCTTTATAAATGAGTCAGTTCTTCACATCAGGTGCCCAAAGTATTAGACTTACAGCTTTAGCATCAGTCCTTCCAATGAATATTCAGGACTGATCTCCTTTAGGATGGACTGGTTGGATCTTCTTACAGTCCCAGGGACTCTCAAGAGTTTTCTCCAACACCACAGTTCAAAAGCATCAATTCTTCGGTGCTCAGCTTTCTTTATAGTCCAACTCTCACATCCATATATGACCACTGGAAAAACCATAGTTTTGACCAGACAGACCTTTATTGGTAAAGTAATGTCTCTGCTTTTTAATATGCTGTCTAGGTTGGTCATAACTTTTCTTCCAAGGAGCAAGCCTCTTTCAATTTCATGGCTGCATTATATGACTTTAAGTAAAATGAATCCAAATCTGCTTTCTGAATGAAGCAAAGCACAGCATTGCAAGCCTGTGTTGTCCTCCTTGTTTTTATTATTACTGTGATCATCACTATCTCTTCTTCCTCCTCCTCCCCTTCCTCCTCCTCTTGTTTCTACTCTTCTTCTTCAAAGTGCAAGTAGCATATACTGTGGGTCCCTTCTGCGGGTTTACCAAGCACAAGAGCTGGGTGTGATACCACATACCTCCTCTGGGAGGCAGGGTTCTCTTGCCTATAGAAGCTTTTTTTTCAGTAAGGTATTTTAAATTCGGGAAATGTTAAAAATTAAAAAAATTAAAAATCTGCAAGGAGATCAAACCAGTCAATCCTAAAGGAAATCAGTCCTGAATATTCACTGGAAGGACTGATGCTGAAGCTGAAACTCCAATATTTTGGCCACCTGATGCAAAGAGCTGACTCATTTGAAAACATCCTGATGCTGGGAAAGATTGAAGACAGGAGGAGAAGGGGATGACAGAGAATGAGATGGTTGAATGGCATCACCGTCTGGTTGGACATGAGTTTGAGCAAGCTGCAGGAGTTGGTGATGGACAGGGAAGCCTGGCATGCTGCAGTCCATGGTGTGGCAAAGAGTCAAACATGGCTGAGAGACTGAGCTGAATTGAAAAATTAAAAATGTCTCACCTCTGTGAAGTTTGTTTTATCAAAGACTATCTCACATAGTTCACTCAGTTTCATCAATTTCTTCTATTATAAATCTATGAATGAATTTTCATGTACTTTTTGTTAGGTTTTTAGGGTTTTTCTTCCACTGACACAAAGGATGTTGTGAAGTAGAAAAGCTGATTGCTTAGGGGAGGCAAAGCTGAATGGTGGAATGGCGATGGGGTCTGGGTTCATACAGATGTGGATTTGAAGCACGGATGCAGCACCTAATCACGAAGGGTCCTGGGACAAACTCGTGGTCATTCTGAGCTTCCTTCTCCTCACTGCTAAAAGGGGCATAAAGGATGCCATGCTTGGTTTTGTCAGAATGAGACTCTATGTAAAGAGCCTATCACAGGGCTTAAAACAGGGTATCATGGAGTAGTGCGAGGTTCATTCATCCACCCACCCATCCATTCATCTATCCACCCATCCAACCACCCATTCATCTTTTCATCCAACCGTCCACCCATCCGTCCACTTCATTTATCTACCCACCCACCCATTCATCTTTCCATCCATCCGTCCACCCATCCGTCCACCTCATTTATCTACCCACCCACCCATTCATCTTTCCATCCATCCGTCCACCCATCCGTCCACTTCATTTATCTACCCACCCACCCATTCATCTTTCCATCCATCCGTCCACCCATCCATCCACTTCATTTATCTATCCACCCACCCATTCATCTTTCCATCCATCCGCCCACCCATCCAACCATTCATCATTTAGCAATACCGCGAGCTTCTGCTCTGACTGGGCCCTTTGCTCTGTGTCACACATTCGTTTGCAGGGATAAGTTAGACCTGGACCTTGCCCTTGTGGTGCTTACTTGGCAGGCAACAGACAAGTCTTCAACTGAATGAGTGATATCACAAAGCAACAGCTCTAAAGACTAAGCAACCACTAAGGACAGCGTCCTGTAGCGAGGTCCAGGCAAGCTGTAGGAAGAAGGCCTTTTAAGCTTGGATGAGTGGACAATGATATCCAAGGGAAGTTCTGGGAAGAGTGTTCTACGCAGAGGGAACAGCAAGTACAGAGGCCCTGAGGAGCAGATTGTACTTGTCATGACAATGAAAACAAGGAAAGCGTATCTCTTGATGTCACAGTGGGGACAGGGTAGCCTCATAAGAGAGCACCCACACCAGTTGAAATAGGGGTGATAGAAAGGGAATAGGAACAAGGGAAACAAGGCCAGCTTAGGTTCAAGGACTAGAGAGTCAGAGAAAAGAGTCAGTAGTTAACTACCCATGAATGTATTATTTGCTCTTTGGATCATTTGGGACTCATCCCTTTCCATCATTCAGTGGGAACATAAATTGCCAAGAACATTACTGATTGAGCAAGAGGTAGGAAATAAGGAAGAAGGCTATGTTTTTACATATGCATTTTCCCGCAGGTGACCATTGCTGGTGATCTGCCTTCCAAAGGCAAGTGAAGGACATTGGTAATGAAATAGGAGATGGTATCCCTGACCAGGACTTAATGGAGACTCTGGCTGGTCACCCAGTTGTGGGGACCTGCCTGTTACCTGCAGGGACCCTGGCCTCCCTCAGAGGTTTATTACTCTGAAACAAATCCCACATCATGTATGTGGTTCCCACAATAAAGAGGGGTTTCTCCATATCAAGGTATGATTGTTCTTAGCTGAATTAAGTAACAGCTTGCCTTGCAAAAGACTACTTTGCAAGCCAGCATTTACAAGGAGAAATAGAAAAAATCAAAAGGTCAGGATGCTTGTCTTGTTGGCTTGATTTTGTTTTCTTTCCCAAAGGGATTTTGACTCAGGTCCCCAAATTAAGTCCTGACACCAGAGGAGTGAGGGACCTTCAGTTTCTGTGTTTGAGTGACATTTATTTTGCATCTACTATGATAAACCCCAGGGTAGAGGTGAATTATTCACAAAATTTACCCTGACTGCAGGAGACGCAGGAGATGTGGGTTTGATTTTGGGGTGAGGAAGATCCCCTGGAGGAGGGCATGGCAATCCACTCTAGCAATCTTGCCTGGGAAATCCCATGGGCTGAGGAGCCTGGTGGGCTATAGTCCAAAGGGTCGCAAAGAGTCAGACACGACTGAGTGACTAATACACACTTTTTCCCTGACTACCTTGTGTTTGGAGGAAGAAAGCATTTGGTAAGGGAGGTTTATATTTGGTCTGGTATTGAGCTCATAGAAGACCTGAGATATGTTCATACTCATATTTTGGTCATGGAGGCCACGGCATATTTAATGTAAGTAATAACATTTAGTGACAACCATTTGTCCCCCCTCAGGGATTCATCCATTGATCCAAAAGTGTACCAAAATTATTTTGAATTTTGTGTGCTCTATGCTCAGGGGTGTCTGACTCTTGTGACCCCATGGACTGTAGCCCACCAGGCTCCTCTGTACATGGGATTCTCCAGGCAAGAATACTGGAGTGGGTTGTCATACCCTACTCCAGGGGATCTTCCTGACCCAGGGATCAAACATCTCATGTCCCTGCACTGGCAGGTGGATTTTTTTTTTTTTTTAACCACTGCACCACGTTTTAAAATTTAGATGATCATAAAGTTTTTTTTTTTAATTGTAAGTGACCCAGATGAATCAACTCCACAATATTCTGGGGAGAAGATAACACCCCTATTTCTTTATTTTCATTCTTTCGGTAAAATTGGTTCTGCCTCTCACCTCCAGGGCTGTGGGAACATTAACCCGGGGCATGTTCTTTGGAGGCGAGTCTCTTCTTCCTTAAGATCATGCCAAAGTCTAAAAGTCTTGAGAACTAAAATATCACCTGTCATGTCAGTAAACAAGGATGTTTTTCTGGTGGAGAGGCCCTTAACCAGGCCAGAAACTTCAGGAGAGGCCCTGGTTTGGGAGACATTTTTGTAGTCAGTTAGTTGTCTGTTGTTCAAGCCATCAGGCCTTTCCTAGACTGGATGCCCCCCTTGCCTTGGGCTCAGCCCACTGTCGGGATTTCACAGCTGTGCCTCTGTGCACAATGGGAATAGTCTGAGGAATGTTGTGTGGTCCTAGCATGTTACAACATGTAAGTGCTTAGAATAGGACTGGGCACAGAGCAGGAACAGCCTACATGTCAGCTGCTAGCGATTAATTTTATTAAGTGGAGAAATGCATTATGATCAACTTGGAAAGACTACTAGGACCTTTTGAGACTACTGAACTTTCTGCTTCAACTTTACCTTCTCTAAAATACCCACGGAAGCCTTATGGTTAGATCCGAGGTGAAAGGTAACGAGTTTGAAAATAAAGCATTGTACCTTTTTTAATTGGACTTCCCTGGTTGCTCAGTGGTAAAGAACCTGCCTGCTAATGCAGGACATGTGGGTTCAATCCCTCGGTCAGGAAGATTCCCTGGAGAAGGACATGGCACACCCCTATTTCTTTATTTTCATTCTTTCGGTAAAATTGGTTCTGCCTCTCACCTCCAGGGCTGTGGGAACATTAACCCGGGGCATGTTCTTTGGAGGCGAGTCTCTTCTTCCTTAAGATCATGCCAAAGTCTAAAAGTCTTGAGAACTAAAATATCACCTGTCATGTCAGTAAACAAGGATGTTTTTCTGGTGGAGAGGCCCTTAACCAGGCCAGAAACTTCAGGAGAGGCCCTGGTTTGGGAGACATTTTTGTAGTCAGTTAGTTGTCTGTTGTTCAAGCCATCAGGCCTTTCCTGACTGGATGCCCCCCTTGCCTTGGGCTCAGCCCACTGTCGGGATTTCACAGCTGTGCCTCTGTGCACAATGGGAATAGTCTGAGGAATGTTGTGTGGTCCTAGCATGTTACAACATGTAAGTGCTTAGAATAGGACTGGGCACAGAGCAGGAACAGCCTACATGTCAGCTGCTAGCGATTAATTTTATTAAGTGGAGAAATGCATTATGATCAACTTGGAAAGACTACTAGGACCTTTTGAGACTACTGAACTTTCTGCTTCAACTTTACCTTCTCTAAAATACCCACGGAAGCCTTATGGTTAGATCCGAGGTGAAAGGTAACGAGTTTGAAAATAAAGCATTGTACCTTTTTTAATTGGACTTCCCTGGTCGCTCAGTGGTAAAGAACCTGCCTGCTAATGCAGGACATGTGGGTTCAATCCCTCGGTCAGGAAGATTCCCTGGAGAAGGACATGGCAACCCACCCTAGTGTTCTTGCCTGGGAAATTTCAGGAACAGAGGAGCCTGGTGGGCTACAGTCCATGGTGTCACAAAAGAGTAGAATGCGACTTAGCAACTAATTAACTACAATCCCTATTACTTTTATATTTGGCTGCACCGGGTCTTAGTTGCGGTGCACAGGATCTTTAGTCGGGCATGTGGGATCTAATTCCCTGACCAGGGATGGAACCTGGTCAGCCTGCATTGGGAACACAGAGTCTTAGCCACTGGACCCACCACCAGATGGCAACCCACTCCAGTGTTCTTGCCTAGAGAATCCCATGGACAGAGGAGTCTGGCGGGCTACAGTCTTTGGGGTCGCAAGAGTCGGATTCGACTGAGCAGCTAAGCACACCAACACCAGGGAAGTTCCTAAAGCACTCTATCTTGATCCCAGCATTCCACAGTGGCTGCAGTAATTTACATTCTCACCAGCAGTGTAGGAATGTTGGACTGCAAGGAGATCCAATCAGTCCATCCTGAAGGAAATCAGTATTGGATAGTCATTGGAAGGAATGAATTACAATTTTGTCTGGTTATTGCCCAGGAATGGGATTGCTAGATGATAATGCAACTCTTTTTAGTTTTTTAAGAAATCTCCATACTGTGCTCCAGAGTTAGTTCAGTTCAGTTTAGTTGCTCAGTCGTGTCCTACTCTTTGCAACCCCATGGACTGCAGTACAACAGGCTTCCCTGTCCTTCACTCTCTCCCAGAGTTTTCTCAGACTCATGTGCATGGAGCCAACGATGCCATCCAGCGATTTCATCTTCTGTCATCCCCTTCTCCTCTTGCCTTCCATCTTTCTCAGCATCAAGGTCTTGCCCAGTGAGCAGCTCTTCACATCAGGTGGCCAAAGTATAGGAGCTTCGGCTTCAGCATCAATGCTACGCATTGTTTATAGCATTGGACTTTATTTTCACCACCAGACTGAGTGACACTCCCACTTTAGCCCAGCCTCTTCTTTCTTTATGGAGCTGTCTCTGCTTTCTTCCTCTGTAGCATATTGGACACCTACTGACCTGGAGGGCTCATCTTCCGGGGTCATATCTTTTTGCCTGTTCATCGTGTTTATGGGGTTCTCAAAGCAAAGTCATTACAGAAAATGAAATTATGCCATTTGTGGCAACATGGATGGGCCTGGAGATTATCTTACTAAGTGAAGTAAGTCAGAGGGATTCTTGTGACCTGGACTTACACAACCGCCCCGTGTGAACTCCAGACTGACCCCCGTGGGGGTCTGGTAGTTTTCTTCTCCAGCCCTTTGCTGCCTGTGAGCCCTCCTTCCTCACCGTTCTTGCCTCAGCCCATCTGAGTTGAAAATCCTTATCTGTTCCTGAGGCCACATCAAGGACAGCCGCCTGTTTTCATGCCCTTTCCTGGCCCCTCAGTCTACGGAGATCTCCCTTCCCCAGGTCCTTTAGGCACTCCACAGTGAGCTGTCTTTTGATCTCTGCAGAACCCTGAATCCATGGCCCTTTCCTCCCTGCTCTGTTCCTTGAGGGCATGGCTGGGGCACCTCTGATCTTTGTATGAAGGGAACTATGGTAAGTGTTTCATTAATATTGTGTCAGTGTTTTTTTGAGATAGATCTTGAATTAATACAAAGACTTCACTGATGAGAATACCTGCTTTTACTACTAAGTCTATTTAGAAAGAGAAGCTTATTTAAACTTGACTCTCTACTACAGGATCAAACCCAACATTAAAAGCAGGCATTAGCCTGACATCCTGGTGCTAACACTATCTTCTTTATGCTCTGGATGAGGACTTTGGAGTCAAAATAAGGAGAGGACAGGTCAAGAGAGAAGAAGTTGGAACCCAAGCCATCCGAGGACTGTGTCACCTCCTGTTTCCAAGAAGTAAGCATTATCTTGATCCAATCTAACCTGGATCCATCCACTGACTTAGAGAGGTGAGCCGGATTTGGAAGCTGAGCCAGGATCAAGAGTCACCTCCAGCTAATTCTCTTTGGCTCATCCACCAAAATTCTACACTTTATACAACTGACATTTCCAACAACTCTGTGGTTAAGTTTTTAATCCCCATACCCATGTGACAACTACATGGCTAATTAGATATTTACGCCATTCTCTTCTCTGTTCAGTTGGTAACTTTCCCCTCACTTCGTGGCCACTTTTTGTTGCTAACCATTGACATCCACAGTTGTGAACCTCTGGTCCTTAGGGACATTATGAAGGGCTTATGGAAGAACTTGTATGAAGTATTTTCATTGCTAGAACTGATTCTTTACTGCAGCTGGCATCCATGCTCCTTCCTCCAACACTGTGGATACTTGTCAGTGTCTAGAGATGTTTTGGGTGTCCGCACAGGGTAGGTGGTGGCATGCTGTTTGCATCAAGTGGGTAGAGACCAGGGATGCTGCTGGACAACCTGCAATGCCCAGGGCATCCACTAAGAGAAGACTTCTTCAGCCTCAAATGTCAGTAAAGCCACGGTTGAGAAATTTAAGACTAAGGAAACATCTAAGTTGTTTGTCCTTGGGGGGATGGATCTATACGTCCAGGTAGCTATCTACTCCGGGGCTTAAGTGCAGCCTCAGGGCAGACAGATGCTGGTAGGAGCTGGGCATCTGTAGCCTCCAGTACAGGGATGTTCAGCTTCATATCCGTGGCTTTTCCCAGGCTTGTCCTCACTCCTAAGGGGGTGAGGGTGGGGGTGGGGGTGGGGTTCCTTTCTCCTCTGTTATCCTCATCCACTTTGTCTTTCAAGATCCGACTCAGCCACCACCTCCCTAAGCAAGTCTTTCTTCCCAGAGGATGCAGACTCTTAGGAGCTCTGTTTATCCTTGCATATTTAGAGGTTGCTATAACTGACTCTCATTCTCAGTGACATACTTCCTAGTTTTCTTCAGTTCTCACTCATGTCTTGTCACTTACTGATAATTCCTTAAGGAAATTCAGTAATTCTTTCAACAGAACACATCCAGTTTCTCCTAAGTTTGGTATAGCATAGATTCCAAGTTGACCAGAGATAATTTCAAGCATCGTAACCAACTTTTGGGGTCAGACTTTGCTGCAAACCATTTTTTCCAGCCCCCTTTCTTCTATCCAGGCTGTTTTTTTCGTTTGTTTTACATCTTCCTGCACTTTACAGAATTTTTGTTTAAAATAACAATATAGGAGGATTGTTCAAAAACAAAAATACTGAAAAACAGTTTTCACAGAATGGAGAGCCCAGAAAAAAACCACACTCTTACAATCAATTCATCTTCAACAAAGGAAGGAAGTATATACGATGGAGAAGACGATTTCTTTAGCAAGCGGTGTTGGGGAAGCTGGACAGCTGTGTGTAAATTGATGAAGTTAGAGCACACCCTTACGCTATCCAGAAAAGTAAATTCAAAATGGCTTAAAGGTTAAATGTAGACATGACATCATGAAATTCCTAGATGAGAACATAGGTATAACAATCTCGGACATAAATCATAGCAATGTCTTCTTAGGTCATCTCCCAAGACAAGAGGAATAAAAGTGAAGTAAACTAATGAGGGAGCTTCTCTGGTTGCTTGGTGGTAAAGAATCTGCCTGGCAACGCAGGGCGTGTAAGTACAATCCCTGGGTCAGGAAAATCCCCTGGAGAAGGGAGGGCAACCCACTTCAATATTCCTGCATGGGAAAATCCCATGGACAGAGGAGCCTGGTGGGCTACAGTCCACAGTGTTGCAAAAGAGTTGGTCAGATACAACTTAGGGACTCAACAACAACAAAACTAATGGGACCTAATTAAACTTAAAAGCTTTTGCACAGCAAAGGAAACCATAAACTAAATTAAAAGATAGTCTATGGACTGGGAAAAAATATTTGTGAACGGTGCATTCAACAAGGGCTTAATTTCCAAAATATATAAACATACAACTCAATCTTCAGAAAAAACAATCTAATAAAAAAAATAGGCAGAAGGCCTAAATACATATCTTTCCAAAGAAGACATACAGATGGCTAATAGGCAAGTGGAAAGATGCCCAGTGTTGCTTATTATGAAAGAAGTACAAATAAAAACTACACAGAGGTACCACTTCACACTGGTCAGAATGGCTATCATCAAAAGGTCTACAAATAACATACGCTGAAGAGGTTGTGGAATAAAGGGAACTCTTCTACACTGTTGGTGGGAATGTAAATTGGTGCAGCCACTATGGAAACACTAAGGAGGTTCCTTAAAAAGACTAAAAATAGAGTTGCCATACGATCCATCGTTCCCACTCCTGAGCATATATCTGAAGAAAACTCTAATTTGAAAAGCACGTGGACTCCAATGTTCATAGCAGCGCTGTTTACAGTAGCCAAGACATGGAAGCAATCTGAATGTCCACTCACAGATAAATCGATAAAGAAGGTGTGATATATACACACAGAGGAATATTACTGAGCCATAAGAAAGAATGCTATAACGCCAATTACGGCAACATGATGGACCAAGAGATTATCATGCTATGCAAAGTAAGTCAGACAGGGAAAGACAATCACTTCTATGTGGAATCTAATGAATGATACAAATAAACTCCTTTACAGAACAGAAACGGATTCACAGATACAGAAAGCAGACTTACGGTTACCAGAGGGAAAAGGGGGTGAAGAGGATGGGGGAGGAATGAATTAGGAGTTTAGATTAGCAGATACAAACTATGATGCATAAAAGAGATAAACAACAAGGGCTCACTGTATATAGCACAGGAAACTGCATTCAATATCTTATAATAAACTGTAATGGACAACAATCTGAAAAAGAATATATATAGATAGATAATTGAATCGCTTTGCTTTACACAAGAAACTAACGCAACATTGTACATCAATTATACTTCGATTTAAAAAACAAAAGAGCGAATTCCCTGGTGGTACGGTGGTTAGGAATCAGCATTTTCACTGTTTGGCACTGGTTCAATCCCTGGTCAGGAAACGAAGATTCTGCATGTTGCACAACAGGGCAAAAGAAAAGAAAAAGAATATTTAAAACTTAAAGAGAAAAACAGTTCCCAAGGAACAGCACTAGACACCTTCCATTCCCGTCCTCACCACGTTCTCTCATTCTCATCTACCACTTTTTTCATTGTCTCCTGGTATTGACATGTTCTCAATATTTTTTCTGTTCTCTACTGGTTAATATATAAAAATCCATGTTATTTCCTGTGTATACGGGATTGCGTGTTTCTTTCTGGTGGCTCAGTGGTGAAGAATACACCTTCCAATGCAGAAGATGTGGGTTTGGTCCCTGGGTCCGGAAGATACCCCGGAGAAGGTAATGGCAAACCATTCCAGTATTTTTGCTTGGAAGGTCCTGTGGACAGAGGAGCCTGGTGGGTTGCAAAAGGGTCAGACATGACTTAGTGACTAAACAGCAGCATACTTCTTACTTCATCTACTTCCTCTTTTTTGTAACACACATCATCTAATACCTTTTGACAAAAAGCTCATTAGAGAAAAAACTTTTGAAGATTTGCACTTCTGAAATATCTTTATTTTCATGTTTAAATGATAGTTGATTGCATATAGAATTATATCTGTATTTAGCTTCAGATAAAGAAAGCTGAGTGCCAAAGAACTGACATTTTTGAACTGTGGTGTTGAATAAGACTCTTGAGAGTCCCTTGGACTGCAAGGATATCAAACCAGTCCATCCTAAAGGAAATCAGTTCTGAATATTCATTGGAAGGACTGATGCTGAAGCTGAAACTCCAATACTTTGGCCACCTGATGTGAAGAACTGACTGGTTGGCAAAGACCCCGATGCTGGGAAAGATCGAAGACCAGAGGAGAAGGGGACAACAGAGGATGAGATGGTTGGATGGCATCACCGACTTGATGGACATGAGTTTGAGCAACCTCCGGGAATTGGTGATGGACCGGGAGGCCTGGTGTGCTGCAGTCCACGAGGTCACAGAAAGTTGGACATGACTGAGCGACTGAACTGATAGTTGCAGGTCAGAGCCTTTCAATTTTTAGTTTTACTTCTGTGTCTTCTAGTCTTGTGTGGATCCCATTTTTTACAGTTTATTGTTAACTGGAGGATAACTGTTTTATATATTGTGTTAGTTTCTGCTGTACACCAACATGAATACACTATCAGTATACATCTATCCCTTCCATCTTGAGATGATTCCGTTTTTATTCTCTATCTTCGGGTATGACTTAGTGTTTCCTTCTGAAAATAGCATCTTTCTTTAGAGTAAGTTAAAGTCACAGAAAGTCACACAATGTGTTTGGTTGTGGGAGTGAGTGGGTTATTCAATTTCATATTCTTCATTTATAGGAAATTTTCTCACAGTATTTCTTTGGAGATTTCCTTATCATGGTGATCTCTTCCATTCTGGAATTCTACTAGTTGGGTTTCTTGGATTGACACCCAGGGACTGAGTTGTGGAAGTCCTCGTGTGTAATGTCCACGGTGGGCCTTGATCCTCCCAGCAATGATTCCAATGTGGGTTTCTCAGAATGTTGCAAGAGCTCCATGAATCCCTGTGTCCATGAAGCATCGTGTGTAGACTGAATATGTAATGTATTTCCCAAAATAGAGACTAAATTAAGCACATGTATTTCCTGATGTGATTAAAAATACACTTATTATAAAAACATTGTTATTCATTGATAATGGTAGATAATCACTGTCTTCTGTTTCTCAATTAAGTGATTGTGTAAATATACCCCATGTAATCTGAGAGTGTTGTCAGATGAATGATGAGTTCTGTTACTTGAAACATTTGGAAACACGTGCCATCTAGTATCTTGGATTCACAGAAGTGGTCTGAGATTCACATCCCAATTTTAGAAAATAATTTGACTGAAGTCACCACATGTAGGATCGTGTGTTACAGCGGCCACTAGAAACTGGTCCAGAAACCTATGGTATCTGCCAGTTTTCACTAGACCGTGGGTCCAGTAGCCGGGAGAGAGTAAGGGCACCTGG
Source organism: Madoqua kirkii (assembly GCA_006408675.1). Classification (NCBI taxonomy): domain Eukaryota; kingdom Metazoa; phylum Chordata; class Mammalia; order Artiodactyla; family Bovidae; genus Madoqua; species Madoqua kirkii. The sequence goes on along the minus strand of SJYC01022183.1, from coordinate 25,940 downwards.
AAGAGGAGTAGGTTATGGGCAGATGGTGTTTTCAATTTTATACTTTCCTTCAGCTGTAACTGTGGAGTCCTTGAAAGGTGTTGTCCAGGTGGCAGCTGGATGCTTGCTTCTGGTGTTCTTGGGACAACTGGAGAGAGGAGGCGTTAACCCAAGGTGTTGGTGAGGGTAGAGATGATCAATGTGATTGTGCAGAATGAGGAGTTAACTGGTGGCTGAGCCCTGAGTATTCACTAAAAATTGAGAAGAAAATGGAGAACAATTGCACTGGACAAATCATAGGTTTGAAATCACAGTGAAGGTAAAAGGACCAAGCAGTTTGGTTATGGTTATATGAGGACAAATATGAATGATGCTGCTGGTTGGAGGTCACATGACTGGCCAGTTACATTGTACACATCGCGTGCCTGCTCAGCCACTTCAGTCGTGTCTCATTCTTTGCGATCCCGTGGACTGTAGCCCTCTAAGCTCCTCTGTCCATGGGGTCACCAGGCAAGAATACTGGAGTGGGTTGCCATGCCCTTCTGCAAGGGATCTTCCTGACCCAGGGATCAAACCTACATCTCCTGTATCTGCTGCACTGCAGGCGGATTCTTTACCCCTGAGCCACTGGGGAAGCCCCAGATATGATGTGCTGCTGCTGCTGCTGCTGCGTCACTTCAGTCGTGGCCAACTCTGTGCGACCCTATAGACGGCAGCCCACTGGGCTCCCCCGTCCTTGGGATTCTCCAGGCAAGAGCACTGGAGTGGGTTGCCATGAAGTGGGTATCCCTCAAATCAAGACCAGTAACAGGAATGCTTAACTGCTTTTCACCCTTAAATATCCCTTCATCCTCTGGTGGCTCAATGGTAAAGAATATGCCTGCCAATGCAGGAGCCGTGGGTTTGATCCCTAGGTTGGGAAAATGCCCTGGAGAAGGAAATGGTAATGCATTCCAGTATTCTTGCCTGCATGGGCAGAGAAGCCTGGTGGGCTATAGTCCATGAGGTAGCAAAAGAGTCAGACAAGACTGAGGGACTAAACAACAATATCCCTACATCATGGCACCATGAGTGGAAAACCTGTAGAGAAATGCAGGCTGATACATAGCCAAATATTTCTTCTTGAGAGCCCTGCACCTCAGGTTTCTGGGGCTAACTGGATATTGGGCCTCTAAAATTTACTAGTGATGACACCCAATGGTCACTTCATGATGAAAACCACCCCTACTCAAAGCCAGAAACAGCTGAATAATAACCGGACAAGGAGAGAAGTGCAGGGCAAATCATTTATTGAGCAAGATGTTGAAACCTCTACATTTTCCATGGAAGATCAGGTGATCATGCAGAAAAAGGATTTGGTAAACTTTTCACACTGTGGCAGTACATTTCACCAGTATTTTACCCTGAAATAGAAAAAGAAAGAAAGGAGAGATCATTCTTGCTGCTGGAGATGACACATTAACACAGACTCTCATTCACAACTATGCGGTCAGTGAAATTTCAACCAGTCAAAGGCAAGTGGGAGGGCCCAAGGCAGGAAGCCAGAGTGTATGCTCAGTGACATAGACCTGGTACAATCACAACAAACCACGCAAGTCAGGAAAGAATCCTTTCCATAGACAAGCAGATAAACCATGAGGTGGTCATCATGGGCAGGACTCAGGTTTCCAAAGGAAGGAGGAGGATGAAGTTTGGAGGGGCAGTCCAGGCATCCTTTTCTCTGATCTCCCAGGAACTCCATACGTTCAGTCCAAAAGGGACACAGGGTTACAGGATCAGGGCGGGAATGAGGGGAAGTAGGACAATCTCCTGCTGCTCTCAGCCTTACGATGGGGCCAGGACAGCACACGTCCTCCTCCTCAGGACACTTTGGATCACCTGGCATGCAGGGCAGTGACCCCAGAAGGAGGAACATGTCCAGAGGTCCTGTGCTATCTTCCCTAGGGGAGCTCGGCAGGTGGGATGTCACCATCCAGCCTGTGGCCAAGGGTTAGAAGTGAGCAGTGACAGCTGCCCGCTTTGGAGCAGCCCGCTGACCCCGCTCCTGGCCTGTGCAGCTGAGCAGAAGCTTCTGTGCAGCAAGAAGAAAGACATTACCAGCATCTTTGTAATGAGTAATCTGTTGCCGGCTGATAATTCATTCGTGCATTGCTTCACTTTCATCTTGGCAGCCACGGCTTCTTGAGGTGCATTGTACTTCAAAAGTGACAGCTTGTAAAAGAAGTCAGAAGAATAGAAGTATTCTGCCAGATCCAGAGTAAATATTGGACAGACAACTGCATTGGCTGGAGCAGAAGGAAAAGAGACACAACTGATGTAGGGAAAGCCACTTTTCCCCTTGGTTCTCTGAATTGGAACTAGACAGGAACCCCAAGCGTTTTATAATCTCATCTGTAATTGTGCCAATAACAGGGCAGGACCCTAGGGCTGTGACTTCCTCAAGACCCCAGAGCAAGTGGCTGGGGGGAATCAGTTTCCCTGAGTTCAGTTTTTTCCTTTTCAAAGCATACCCACTACTTGCCAAAGCTCCCTCGCTTTGCTGAAATTCACTTTCCTTTGATTTCAAAAAAAATCAAGTTTTGCCTATCAGTTGAGTGACACTGTATTTTGTCTTGGATAGTGGGAAAGAGGAGATTTTAGGAACTGAGTTTTCAAGTGAATGGTAGAATCAGATCTTAGCAGAAATCACAGAAGGGAGGAAGAATAAACCTGGAGAAGAGTATGTAAACTATATGTTATTTTGAGACTAAATTAAAGCAAAGGTTTCTATCACTGGATGCAGATATAGCTTAAAAAATCTAATCAATTTGAATACATTGGAAGCTTATACACAAAGTGATGATTGACCCTTGTATTCTGTAGTGAGGTACAGAATTCCTAGAGAAGCTGAGAATGGGAATGGGTGCTCATTCCTGACCCCACCAGAAGGGTGCTGAGGCCGGAAGTGATCACCTTTTCCTGGTCTGCACTGTTCATCCCCACCAATTCTTGACAACCACCTGGCAGCCTGGGATGTATTCTGTCAAGGCTCTGATCTGCCCCCTGGTCGGACATCAAACTATGCAAGGAATTTGAAAGGGCAGCACCGGGAAAGAGAAGGACGTTTAGAAAGTTCGATAAAAGAGAGACTTGCATCAGTCTCAAGGGCATGAAGCAGAGCAAAAGTATGGATGAACAAATGGCTGGAATTAATCGTAGAAAAATGAAATCTGTGACTCTAATGATCACACTAGTTCTACCACCATTAGTGGAAAGACTCCTAGGAAACAAGTGGCATTTGTAGATACACTGAGTGCTGCTTATTTGCAGACCCCATTTGAAGATCTTATATTCAGAGACTCAGAGAACACTGACTCTTATTGAAGTAAATATCTCTTCCCAAACCCTTCCAGCTGTAGCATTTTCTGAGTCTGAGTTATTAGTTAAAAAGGCTGTCAACTCAACTGTCACCTAAGAAACTCTAGGAATAAGAACAGTGGTAACTACTAAATATCTAGACTCTTGACACATTTCATCTGACTTTATTGTCGTAAACTACTCTTGGTGGACTCTGAAAAATGGAATGATAAGAGGATTATCTGGAGAGACTAAGCATTTTGTTCAAGGTCAAAGCGCTGTGATTCACATCCAAATCTTACTATGTCACACTGCTTCTGAAACACAGATTATAGACAAGGAGTGAGACTTTGGGTAGAAATCTTTTAAAATCTGCCTGCAATGAGTTTTTGGTAAGAGTTCTAGAATATATTAGAAATTGATCAAATGGGGCCTGGGCTTGTGGGGGACTCACTATCAAGTAGAGGAAGAGGTTTGGATTCTGGTATGTTGCTACCCCACACCCCAGATAAGTTCACCCAGTGAAAATACCAAGGCTGGTGCTGGGCAGATTAGAAAGGATACTCACCCTCATAGCAGCAAAGGGCCAGAGTAACCAGCAGGGCAGTCACGGACAGCCTCATGGTTTATTTTGCTTTGAGCTTTCAACCTTGCTGAATGACAAGCAGTCAGGAGCTGAACTCAGGAGCCTGGGGAGCCCAGGGCTATTTGTACCTGGATAGCTCTGTTGGCCCTGCCCACATGGACATACGGCAGGTGGCAAAGTCTGGCTTCCAGCCCTTCCTTCTTCACTCAGGGCTTGATGCCATCCACAGTGTCACAATGGCCTGGCCAAAGTCCCATTCACAGGTACCATACACCTCTCCTTTGTAGTGAAAACCAAGGTTGTAGTTTCACAAATGTATAATCGTTTAATGGATGAAAGTTCCCCCTGGATGTCAGTGCTTGGCACAGAGAAGAGGATAAGCACGTCTTCCTTGAATAAATGAATGAATAAGGATGAACAAGTCTTTAGCTCAGTTAGGGTGAGATAATGCCTTAAGGAGAAAGGTTAGTAACCTGGTGACCACTGTGAGAGAAATCGGTGATTTTCAGTATCCCAGAGAAAAAAGTGTGAAGACTAAGAACATCCCCCCAACTACTAATTTTTTCTACTCTGCTTCAAAAAGTATCACAAGAGATTTCATATCAAATTAAGCTCTAATTTGATGAAAAGGCTCTCCTCTTGACTTTTCCTTGTCAAATAGGAGAGTCACACCTGAGTCACAGGGTCCCAGCAGTGGAGACGCCCACAAAGACTCATCCTCTCCTTAGTCATGAGCAGAGGCCTTGTGGAAACACAGGGAGAGCCTTAGACAATTCTCAGTAAAGGCTGGGAAGTCAGGCTGCTTGAGTAAGGGGACATATTAGAGTGGCACTCAAGAATGTATATATAATTTAGGGACAAGAGAGAAGCCAATATGCTGCAGTGAAGACCCAGCACAGCCCAAATACATATATTTTTAAAAGAATATGTAGAATTTTGACATGAAGGAATGCTTGCAGAGGGGAGCACAGGGCAGCACAGCATAAGAAAGGACAAGACAGCATCAACTGCACGACTTGCTGGGGGGACATCAGCTACTCAGGTTACCCTGAAATTTACACATGGTGGAACAGGGAAGGTTTTTGACTGGAGAGACAGGACTAGCCAAGTCAGGAGTGTTTCCATTGCCTTCCGTGACAATGGTGGCAGAATGGATAGGTGAGATGTAATACATGTAGATTTTTCCCCCCAGTGCTTTCATGCTGGGTTTCAGATCTCAAGTCAAAGTCTCGTGGGTTTTTCCTACCCGTGATGATGGGTAATATATTTATAAAAAAGAAGAGAGGCAAAGAAGGAAGGCAGGAAGAAATAGAAGGAGGAAGGAAGGAAGGAAAAGAAAACATAGTATCAGAAAAGATGTGGAGAAATAAGAACACAGTTGCATTTTTGGTGAGAACGTAGAATGGGGCAATCACTAAAGAAAATAATGTGGAGGTCCCTCAAAAATTAAAAAGAATTATGATCAATCAATTCACCTCTGAGTATATATGCAAATGAATTGAAAGCAGGGTGCACATACTTGCTTCCTCATGTTTACAGCAGCGTGATTTGCTATGGCCAAGAAGTAGATTCCACCCAACAGTTGAATGTTGAATAATGGGAATGGGTGCTCATTCCTGACCCCACCAGAAGGGTGCTGAGGCCGGAAGTGATCACCTTTTCCTGGTCTGCACTGTTCATCCCCACCAATTCTTGACAACCACCTGGCAGCCTGGGATGTATTCTGTCAAGGCTCTGATCTGCCCCCTGGTCGGACATCAAACTATGCAAGGAATTTGAAAGGGCAGCACCGGGAAAGAGAAGGACGTTTAGAAAGTTCGATAAAAGAGAGACTTGCATCAGTCTCAAGGGCATGAAGCAGAGCAAAAGTATGGATGAACAAATGGCTGGAATTAATCGTAGAAAAATGAAATCTGTGACTCTAATGATCACACTAGTTCTACCACCATTAGTGGAAAGACTCCTAGGAAACAAGTGGCATTTGTAGATACACTGAGTGCTGCTTATTTGCAGACCCCATTTGAAGATCTTATATTCAGAGACTCAGAGAACACTGACTCTTATTGAAGTAAATATCTCTTCCCAAACCCTTCCAGCTGTAGCATTTTCTGAGTCTGAGTTTATTAGTTAAAAAGGCTGTCAACTCAACTGTCACCTAAGAAACTCTAGGAATAAGAACAGTGGTAACTACTAAATATCTAGACTCTTGACACATTTCATCTGACTTTATTGTCGTAAACTACTCTTGGTGGACTCTGAAAAATGGAATGATAAGAGGATTATCTGGAGAGACTAAGCATTTTGTTCAAGGTCAAAGCGCTGTGATTCACATCCAAATCTTACTATGTCACACTGCTTCTGAAACACAGATTATAGACAAGGAGTGAGACTTTGGGTAGAAATCTTTTAAAATCTGCCTGCAATGAGTTTTTGGTAAGAGTTCTAGAATATATTAGAAATTGATCAAATGGGGCCTGGGCTTGTGGGGGACTCACTATCAAGTAGAGGAAGAGGTTTGGATTCTGGTATGTTGCTACCCCACACCCCAGATAAGTTCACCCAGTGAAAATACCAAGGCTGGTGCTGGGCAGATTAGAAAGGATACTCACCCTCATAGCAGCAAAGGGCCAGAGTAACCAGCAGGGCAGTCACGGACAGCCTCATGGTTTATTTTGCTTTGAGCTTTCAACCTTGCTGAATGACAAGCAGTCAGGAGCTGAACTCAGGAGCCTGGGGAGCCCAGGGCTATTTGTACCTGGATAGCTCTGTTGGCCCTGCCCACATGGACATACGGCAGGTGGCAAAGTCTGGCTTCCAGCCCTTCCTTCTTCACTCAGGGCTTGATGCCATCCACAGTGTCACAATGGCCTGGCCAAAGTCCCATTCACAGGTACCATACACCTCTCCTTTGTAGTGAAAACCAAGGTTGTAGTTTCACAAATGTATAATCGTTTAATGGATGAAAGTTCCCCCTGGATGTCAGTGCTTGGCACAGAGAAGAGGATAAGCACGTCTTCCTTGAATAAATGAATGAATAAGGATGAACAAGTCTTTAGCTCAGTTAGGGTGAGATAATGCCTTAAGGAGAAAGGTTAGTAACCTGGTGACCACTGTGAGAGAAATCGGTGATTTTCAGTATCCCAAGAGAAAAAAGTGTGAAGACTAAGAACATCCCCCCAACTACTAATTTTTTCTACTCTGCTTCAAAAAGTATCACAAGAGATTTCATATCAAATTAAGCTCTAATTTGATGAAAAGGCTCTCCTCTTGACTTTTCCTTGTCAAATAGGAGAGTCACACCTGAGTCACAGGGTCCCAGCAGTGGAGACGCCCACAAAGACTCATCCTCTCCTTAGTCATGAGCAGAGGCCTTGTGGAAACACAGGGAGAGCCTTAGACAATTCTCAGTAAAGGCTGGGAAGTCAGGCTGCTTGAGTAAGGGGACATATTAGAGTGGCACTCAAGAATGTATATATAATTTAGGGACAAGAGAGAAGCCAATATGCTGCAGTGAAGACCCAGCACAGCCCAAATACATATATTTTTAAAAGAATATGTAGAATTTTGACATGAAGGAATGCTTGCAGAGGGGAGCACAGGGCAGCACAGCATAAGAAAGGACAAGACAGCATCAACTGCACGACTTGCTGGGGGGACATCAGCTACTCAGGTTACCCTGAAATTTACACATGGTGGAACAGGGAAGGTTTTTGACTGGAGAGACAGGACTAGCCAAGTCAGGAGTGTTTCCATTGCCTTCCGTGACAATGGTGGCAGAATGGATAGGTGAGATGTAATACATGTAGATTTTTCCCCCCAGTGCTTTCATGCTGGGTTTCAGATCTCAAGTCAAAGTCTCGTGGGTTTTTCCTACCCGTGATGATGGGTAATATATTTATAAAAAAGAAGAGAGGCAAAGAAGGAAGGCAGGAAGAAATAGAAGGAGGAAGGAAGGAAGGAAAAGAAAACATAGTATCAGAAAAGATGTGGAGAAATAAGAACACAGTTGCATTTTTGGTGAGAACGTAGAATGGGGCAATCACTAAAGAAAATAATGTGGAGGTCCCTCAAAAATTAAAAAGAATTATGATCAATCAATTCACCTCTGAGTATATATGCAAATGAATTGAAAGCAGGGTGCACATACTTGCTTCCTCATGTTTACAGCAGCGTGATTTGCTATGGCCAAGAAGTAGATTCCACCCAACAGTTGAATGTTGAATAGCCTCTCCCATCTATGAACAGTTGTCTATATAAACAGCTGAATGAACCATCACAATGTGGTAGATGCATAGAATGGGATATTACTCATATTCAGCCTTATGACGTAGGGAAACGGTGTCACATGCTACCTAGGGATGAAACTTGAGGACAGATAGTACACTAAGTGGAATAAGGCAGCCACAAAAGGGAAGTATGTATGTGACTCCATTTACATAAGGTCTCTATAATAGTTAAATCTATGAAAGAGCGCAGAATGGTGGTTGCCAGGGCTGGGGGAGGAAGAATATAATGTCCAGTAAAAACTGAGTTCTCAGGGCTTCCCTGCTGGCTCAGTGGTAAAGAACCCACCTGCCAATGCAGGAGACATGAATTTAATCCCTGATTTGGGAAGATCCCACATGCCTCGGAGCAGCTAAGCCCTGTGCCACGACTATTGAGCCTGGGCTCTAGGGCCCGGGAGCCACGACTGCTGAGGCCGTGTGTTACAGCTATGGAAGTCCGTGCTCTCTAGAGAAGCCACTGCAAGGAGAATCCCACCAACTGCAACTAGAGAGCAGCCCCTGCAACAACAAAGACCTAGCACAGCCAAGCATAAATAAAATTATTTTAACAAATAAAAAATTCGAATCATCAAACTCACAATGAGCTGATCATAAACAGAAGCATCCCGTTGCTGTGTTCCATAGAGTTTCTTTGGGTGCAGAACCTTCTGTGGCTAAAAGTATGAGTGGTCGTAAAAAGAGTGGCAATGTGTTTTGGTTAGACAACATGCAAATATACTTTATCATGTTCGATCATTGTTGCAAATCTATAAGCTATTACACTTCCCATTCTTACAGGTGAATCACCTAGCTTGGAGACAGTAAGAAAACTTGCTTAGACTCGCAGTTTGGAAGCCAGGAGGTTAGTCCAGGCATTGTTGGTGTGTGGATGGTAAAGTAACAGAGCGGTACTTTCAGTAGGGGAGTCTGGTGGTGGTGATCTGTCAGAAAATATATCAAAATATACGTAAATGAATATTTGCAAAACTTTCAGGATACGATCATTAAACTTCACTAACATATTAAAAAAGTATGTTAAAAAAAAACACCTCAGAGGAACACATTTTATGTCTGAAGGAAATATTAGAACATTTGAAGAAGTCAACTATTCTTAAATAATTCTACAAACTCAATCCAGCCCACTGCAGAATCCTAACTGGTCAGTTTTACACTGTTTTGAATTCTGAGGTGCTGTTTAGATCTTTCCAAATTAGAATATATTCATTTACTGAATAGCGGGAGGAGCTCAACTTTCATGCTCAGCTCTGGCACTTTCTACTTGTGGGGACACCAGCAAGGTGCTCACCCTCATAGCTTCAATTTCCCCATCTGTCAAATAAGTGTGACATAATACTGCCTATCTCATAAATGTATAGCACAGTGTCGGCAGTAAATATCAGGCATTAAACTTATGTAACAAAAGGAAAAACTATAAATATTAAGTCAAACAAAATAAATCACCACGTTCCCAAAGTCCAATATCAAGGTGAGCCTACTTGACTCTGCCAGTGAGGAATATTTATTTATCCTAAATGGTAACAAAGTGTGCTTCTGAATTTGGCTCTGGCTCCACTGGGATTTTTCTCAGTTAAGATCACTTGATTTATTGTTTTATGGTCATGTCCAGGTGACTGTTATTGTGGTTTAAACATCCTTAATACTAATTCTTGGAACTAAGGGTATAGGCAGGTAGTGGGTGGGGACAGATACTATTTATTCCAAGACACACAGAGACTGTAGGCTCATGTAGTTAGCAGGATGTTCTTGTCTATTTTGGCTCAGCCCCTTGTCCTTTTGGCTGAGGCTGAAATCCCAGGGATTTTCTAAGGCTTAAGTCTGTAGGCAGATTAATACCTACACAGGTGATGGGAACATTTAGGACTTCATTCTGGATCAGGACATTCACGGATAAATTTACACTAGTGTATTGTATGGTTAGACAGAATCTGTACAGTTCATACATCAGATCTAACACAGCACTGACCCTGCAACAATCTCTAGCCTCCAAAAAAATAATTTAGAGTAATATTAATATTTTGTATTAATATTGAATTAATATGACATAAATTATGTTAAAATTTAGAGCAATACTAATATTATTTAAGAGTAATATTAATATTTAAATTAAAATATTTTCCATAGAAAGTGATTTCTGATTATTTGCTTTGAATAAAATCAAAGGAGGACCTGATTTAGTCATGGTTGATAAGTCATTACGAATAATCCTGAGTGATGGCTCATTATGTCGTTTTTAGTCAATTCCCCAGAGGAATTCAAAGAATCAAGTGATTCATTACCATAAACTCATTCCCGTCACATCTGCAAACTCACATGACAAATATTTTTAGAATTCAGATCTGTAAAAACGAGACACATGAATGAAATTGCTCCATTTTAGCAGTAAGTGGCATTATCCATGCATGTATAAAGTAAGAAAGGTCTCATTTAGCTTATTTACATTTAACAATTACATTTTACATCATATATTTAAAAAGTATCAACAGGGACTTCCCTGGTGGTCCAGTGGCTAAGACTCCACGCTCCCAATGCAGGGGGCCCAGGTTCGATCCTTGGTCAGAGAAATAGATCCCACTTGCCGCAACTAAAGGTCTCACATGCTGCAACTAGGACCTGGAACAGTCAAATAATTAAAGAAATATAAATTCTCAAAAGTATCAACAATTGAAATAAATGTCTGATCTTCAAAGCTGTAGATATCTCTGCTGGTCCCCAAATCACCAGTGCATCTTGTCTTACAAACGCCTCAAAGACCTTGTATTCCATCATTTCTCCTTCCCTTGCTTTTCTGCATTGTGGAGCCCATGAGATTTATGCCCTGAGGTTCCTCAGGGAACCGGGTGAGTGATGCAGCCACTCCTTCCTGCTCCCACAGACCACCTGCCCGCCGCCCTCCTGCACCGAGAGCAGCTCAGAGTTGGGGCCACGGCTGCGAGCTGCGGATGAATGCAGGGACACACGCATGGGAAAGGCCAGTGGCATCAGAAGTCGTTTCCGTCACCTGTTTGCCAACTGTTGCCATAAATTAGTGGTCTCAAATGTCTGAATTTCTTGTCTGTGTTGCACATGGGGAAAAGAAGGGAAAAGTAGAGATACTTGGTTTGTTCTGGAATTTTCTGTAACAGTTTCTCATTGGGTGCATTACCCTACATGTATATTTTCTAATGCTGGGGATCCAGTTCAGGTGCCTTTTCAGACACAACCTAGCATTTTTGGACCCTTCATCAGCTGCGTATTGACCTCGTACATCGTCTCCCATCCGCAGATAATCCGACAACCCAGTGATATCACGTACTCTCCCTGGGTGGCCTGACCCTTCTTTCCCCTGAAGGCAGAAGTATGTTCATATTGTGCCTCAATGATACCATTTTAAACTGTATTTGACACCAACTTCAAACTTACAGGAAAGGTGCAATGATATTTCCATTAGAATACCTGTACTCCTTCACCCAGTAACCCCACGTGTTACTTCATTCGCTCAAGTATAGAGTCTCTTTGAGGGAATTATGCTCCAAAAAAAGACTAAACGAAAGGTCTTGTCTTGGGAGACACCTTTCCCAACAGATGTGCAAAGTCTTACAAACCAGCTTATAACCACATGCGTGCACGCTCAGTTGCTGCGGTCATGTCCAGCTCTTTGTGACTCTATGGATTATAGCCCACGAGGCTTCTCTGCCCAAAGGATTCCCCAGGCAAGAATACTAGAGTGGGTTGCCATGCCCTCCTCCAGGGGATCTTCCCAACTCAAGGACTGAACCCACGACTCCTGCGTTATAGGTGGATTCCTCACCATTGAGCCACCGCAGAAGCCCGTTTAACCACTATCCCATCTCAGTCCCAGAACTCTGGCAAGATTTTCCGTGAATCTAGCGGCAAATCAAGGACTAACTAAATTACAAGTGGTCGAAAGCCCTCTCATTGACACAAGAGATATCCAGGTTGCATGCCCATGAGCTCTGGGACGTTGCACCTATGGAATTGTCCTAGGCCCATGAGATTTCCAAGGATCTAATCCAGTGAATTTCTTCCACCATTTGAAGACATCTGAATGTCAAGGACTCGCCTTCCCTCCTAAGCTCCTTTGCTGCAGGAGTCAAGCCTGGCAGATCGAGGAGAGGCTCTGTTCAAATATGTCTGTTCTTCCCAGGGAACGGATGTCACCTGAAGCAATTCCAGAGGGCAAGCTGCCTTGCAGGAAGGGAGCCAGGTGCTAACAACTCTTTCCACCCGCCCTATTGTCAGTAAGGGGAGCCAGTGTGTCCTTGAGGTATATGCCCCTCATTGTAGGTCAGCCCCACAGGTGCAGGGGAACCCTGGGGGGATCAAGTCACAACTCCACCATGAGTCTCACCCAAATAAGGGAGCTCAAGTCATCTGCAAACACGGGTGCCACTTAACGAGGATGAAAATAAATTTTCACCATCTTTCCCCTTGAGAAGAAAGGAGTAATGCTATGGCCTTCGTGACAGGTTGCATGTAGTTGGTTTTTTAAAAAATAAAGTTTGGAAGAAGCACATGGAGGAGGAGGCCAAATAACCTCAAGACCATCAACTGCTGAGCCCACAGTCACTGTCAGGATCCCCGAGACTATTTGCTTTGCTTAACATTGTACTTCGCTCACCATAAGGACCTTTCTTTATGAACAGTATTGGTAACAGAGTGGGCAGTAAGTCTTTTGCTCTTTGTGAATTTTGTCTTCACTAACCTCCATGCCACCTAGTATTTATGTCCTTAGAGCCTTAGCATCTTATCCTCCCCATCCACCAAATCCCTTTCATTGTAGATCTGCTGCTTTGGGGGATTTAAGGCTTAATATATAAGATCTGTGGCCACCTGATGTGAAGAACTGACTCATTGGAAAAGATCCTGATGCTGGGAAAGATTGAAGGCAGGAAAAGAAGGGGATGACAGAGGATGAGATGGCTGGGTGGCATCACTGACTCTATGGACATGAGTTTGAGCAGCTCCTGGAAATGGTGAAGGACAGGGAAGCCTGGTGTGCTGCAGTCCATGGGGTTGCAAAGAGTAGGACATGACTGAGCGACTGAACTGAACTGACATAAGATCTTACAGGAGTTTTTTCTGATCCCAGCATTGCTTAGCACACAGGTATTGACCAATAAAGCTTTCTCTGTATCTTCGCCAACATTTATCATTTGCTCTTTTTGATGATAGCCTTTCTGACATGTGTGAGGTGACATCTTATGGTTTTGATTTATATTTCCCTGATAATGAGCAATGTGGAGCATCTTTTCATGTGCTTGTTGGCCATTTGCCTTTCCTCTTTGGAATAAGGTCTATTCAATTCTTCTGCCTACTTAAAATTTTTTAAATTTTATATTGGTGGTGTTGTTTTGGACACTAAGTCATGTAAGACTCTTTTACCCCATGAACTATAGCTCATAAGGCTCCTCTGTCCATGGAGTTTCCCAGGCAAGAATACTGGAGTGGGTTGCTGTTTCCTTCTCCAGGGGATCTTCCTGACCCAGGGATTGAACTTGAATTTCCTTCACTTCAGGCAGATTCTGTACCACTGAACCACCAGGAGTATAGTTAATTTACAATGTTAGTTTCAGGTGTACAGCAAGGTGATTAAGTTATACATACACATATATCCATTCTTTTCAGATTCTTTCCTCATCTAGGTTATTGCAGAATGTTGAGCAGAAGAATTTTCTGTACTGTGCAGTAGGTTCTTGCTGGTTATCTATCTTATATATTGTGCTGTGTACACGTTCATCCCAAGCTCCTGATTTTTCCCTTTCTCCAACATATCTGCTTTGGTAAACATAAGTTTGTTTTCAATATCTGTAAATCTTTTTCTAGTTAAAACATTTTTATATAGTGAGAAGTAGAAGTCTCCTTTTCTGTCTTCCAGATGGTTTTCAGCAACCTGTGACCAAAAGATAAATAATCTTTAGACTACTGAATTATAACATTGTTTATGCTATATGTTAAGTTTCCTAGGTGTATGGGTCTTCCCTGGTGGCTCAGCGATAAAGAATCCGCCTGCAATGCAGGAGACCAACGATCTATCTCTGGGCTGGGAAGATCCCTTGGAGAAGGGAATGGCAACCCACTCCAGTGTTCTTGCTTGGAAAATCCCATGGACAGAGGAGTCTAGCAGCTACAGCCCAGAAAAAAAGAGTTGGACGTGACTTAGTGACTAAACAACAGCTAGGTGTATGGGTCTATTTTTGAGTTATTTTGTTTCACAGCGTAGTTGTCATTTCTGCACCAACACTAACCTGGATCGAGGTGAACATTTTAGTAAGTTTTAAAATCTGACACAGCAAGTGACCATTCAGTGTTTTTCCCAGTCTCGGTTATTTTCAAGCATGTATTCTCCCATATGAATTCAAAAATAATTTTTATCTGGTACCTGATAAAATTCCAATGGGATTCAGGCTTCAAGTGCTTTACATTTGCATGTCAGTTATGGAAAGATGATCATGTTTAGATTTTGGTTTCCAAAGATATATATGCACCTCACTTGCTGGATTTGTTCTTAGGGAGTTTATGATTTTGTCACCTTTGTAAATGGGATATCTTTTTCCTGTATAATTCTCAAGGGTATGTCGTACATCATATAAAAGCTGTTGTATTTTTATACTGAGCATTTATCCAGCCATTGCTCATCTTTTACTTTAATATTTCTAGCAGTGCTCTGTATGTCTTCTATCTCCTGGTAAAAGAATCACATTGCAAACAAATATTTTTTTATCTCATCTTTGATATTATTCATGATTATTTCCTGTTCTCATTTTAAGTTTTTATATTGGAGTACAGTTGATTAACAATGTTGTGTTAGTTTCAGGTATACAGCAAAGTGATTCAGGTATCCATAATCGTGTGTCTATCGTTTTTCCAGTTCTTTTCCCATTTTGTATTGAGCGTTGTTCAGAGCATTGAGCAGAGTTCCCCATGCTATACAGTAGGTCTTTGCTGTTTATCTGCTTCACATATAGCAATGTGTATGTGTCAGTCCCAAACTCCCAATCTATTCCTACCCCCTGCCCTTCCTCCCTGGTAACCATAAATTCATTCTCTAAGTCTGTGAGTCTGTTTCTCTTTTGTAAATAAGCTCATTTGTATCTTTTTTAAATTTTTTATTCTGTTTATAAGCAGATGATTTTGGAATGGATACCTTGGCAATCAAAGCTTAATGTCAAGCACTTACACTATACCACTCATGAAGCCACTCCAAATCTCCACTTCTATTTCTTTCTATATTCTTGTTGCCTTCTAAAATACCGTATAATCTACTTCAGCTAGGAGATCTGGGCAGCACAGACTTATCTGCAGTACAGCTGCTGGGCACAGGATGGGTTTTCAACCTCTTTGTCTCATTTTCGCGTGACACTTAGAACTTACAGATCAGTGTTGACTACTAACGGACATATCAGTCATTTTTGTTTTGCCCTGATTTTAATGGAAGTACCTTTAGCACTCATTATTTTAAAGTCATGTTCGCTGTTGACTTTGAAAACTAATTATATTGGTTCAAAAGTTTTCTTCCCTTCTTACTTTGTTTGCTGTTCAGTCGCCAAGTCGTGTCCAACTCTTCATGACCCCAAGGACTGCAGCATGTCAGGCTTCCCTGTCCATCACCATCTCCCAGAGTTTGCCCAAGTTCATGTCCATTGCATTGGTGATGCCATCCAACCATCTCATCCTCTGTCACCCTCTTCTCCTTCTGCCTTCCATCTTTCCCAGCATCAAGGTCTTTTCCAATGAATCGGCTCTTTGCATCAGGTGGTCAAAGGACTGGAGCTTCAGCTTCAGCATCAGAATTTCCAGTGAGCATTCAGAGTTGATTCCCTTTAGGATTGACTGGTTTGATCTCCTTGCTGTTCCAAGGACTCAAGAGCCTTCTCCGGCACCACAGCTGGAAAGCATCAGTTCTTTGGCACTCTGTCTTCTTTATGGTCCAGCTCTCACAACGGTACGTGACTACTGGAAAGACCGTATATATAGCCTTGATTATACAGACCTTTGTCAGCAAAGTAATGTCTTTTCTTTTAACACACTGTCTAGGTTTGCTATAGTTTTCCTGCCAAGGAGCAATCCTCTTTTAATTTCAAGGCTACAGTTACCGTGCACAATGATTTTGGAGCCCAAGAAGAGAAAATCTGTCACTGCTTCCACATCTGCCCCTTCTACTTGCCATGAAGTGATGGGGCCAAATGCCACAATCTGAGTTTTTTTGGGTAATATTTAGTTTTAAGCCATCTTTTTCACTCTCCTCCTTCATCTTCACCTTCATCAAGAGGTTCTTTAGTTCCTCTTCTTACTTACAGTTTTACTAGAAAGGTCACCAGAATTTATCCATAACTTTAATCTACTCATGTAATTAAGGCGTTTTCTCTATTCACTTGTTAATTAAAATTTTTGATGTTATTTCTGGAATCCCCTGTATATGTTTAACCTTTTGAGCCAGGACTCCTCTCTGGCCTTCATTTCACTGGCATACAGAAGGAAAAGATTACTATATATACACATATATTTACATATTATAGCAATTCCAGGCATGGTTGAAGGGACTCTAAGTCTCTTTCAGGGGATCTGAGAGGACAAAACTATTTTAAAAGTAGTGCAGGGAACCTCCCTGTGGTCCAGTGGTTAAGACTCTGCCTTGCAGTGCAGGAGATGTGGGTTTGACTCCTGGTCAGGGAACTAATATCCCACTAATATGCCTTTGGGGGCAACTAAGACCTGATGTAGCCAAATAAATAAATATAAAAAAATGATACAGTATGTTATCTGCTCATATCAGTTTCGTTCTCTAGCAAGTGTACAGTGGAATTCTCCAGAGTCTAATGACGGGTGATACATGTGATGTTGCAATAGAGTAAAGACTGAAGCAAATATGTGAATTCCACTGCCTTCTATTGAGTCAGACACTAAAGAAACGTGGGAAAGTGTAAACAATTCTATTCTCATGGAGAAAGTCATTTGGGTAAAGGCTAAAGAAGTAAGAAAAATTGAAAAGACAGTAAAACAGGATTTAAGAATTGCTGCACATTGCATATTTTTATGTTAAAAATGCAACTAAAAATGATTTTTTTAAACATTATTCAGTTGTTGGACTGTGTGTTTTTGGAAAATGCACTGCTCAGAGAAAGGACCAAGTGGGTAATTTATTTGATTAGGTGGCATTAGTTTTTTCTGAGTCTCTGATCTCCTTCCTTGACCTCCAGAACACGTACATATCTCCGTCTTTTTACTTATTTTTTTTAATCTCAGTGGTTTTAAAAATGATGGATTTTTAAATATTATTGTTACATCTCATTCCTCTGTGATTGGCCAGGACAGGGGAGATGCTGTAAATGAGCTGAAGTTCTGAGGTGGGGGCAGTGAGAGTATTCCTACAGGAAGTGGGCAACAGTGGAGTGCCCCATCTGTGGAGAATTTGTAAAATGATCATAAGATGGAATTAAAGGCCAATTGCCTTATATTCCCCCTGAGTTAGTTTTTCTAATGAGTATCACTGATTACATACTCCTCCCTGGTGGACAGTCTAAATAATTATTGTAATCACCTGCAGATTGCTCCCAGGGACCTATCAGGACACATCCTGACCACATGGGGTTCATTCAGGGATCCAGGCTTCTTCCATTGAGTGACTCCAGCATCTCTAAGGGCCTTAGGGCTCTCCCAAATCTCTGCATCCAGTGGCAGACATTCTGAAACAGTCAAAACAATGGAGACATTGAAAACATCAGTGGCTTCCAGGCGCTGGGAGAGGATGGATGGAGAGGAAAGCACAGGGCAGGGAGACCTCTACACTATGGTGGCAGGCGGGGGTTGCTTAGTTGCTCAGTCGTGTCCCACTCTTTTGCGACCCCATGGACAGTGTGTAGCCCACCAGACTCCTCTGTCCATGGGATTTCCCAGGCAAGAATTCTGGAGTGAGTTGTCATTTCCTTCTCCAGGGGATCTTCCCCACCCAAGGATCAAACTTGTGTCCCCTGCATTGACAGATGGAGTCTTTAGCACTGAGCTGCCAGGGAAGTCCCAAATGATTGTAGGTACTTGTCATTATGCACTGCACAAAACGCATAAAATGTGCAACACCAAGAGTGAACCCTAGTGTAAACTATGGACTTCGGGTGATGACGATGTGTTCCTATAGTAACAATTAGATGGACCACTCTGGTTGATGCTGATAGTGGGGGAGGTTGTCCATGCCTATGAGATGGAGGTATAAGGGAATACTCGGGACTTCCCTCATAGCTTAGTCAGTAAACAATCTGTCTGCAATGCAGGAGACCAGGGTTCGATCCCAGGGTCGGGAAGATTCCATGGAGAAGGAAATGACAATCCACTCCAGTATTCTTGCCTGGAGAATACCATGGACAGAAGAACCAGGCAGGCTACAGTCCATGGAGTCGCAAGAGTTGGACACGACTGAGCGACTTAACCACCCACCTGCACCTTTAGCTCAACTTTGCTGTGAACCCAAAACCATGGTAAAAATAATGTATAAATAAGGGGAGAAAAGAGGAATCATGCTACTACAAATATTCTCTTCAAACAAGGGGGAAAGCACGTATTTTAAAAAATGCCAATGAACTAGACCCTATTTACAGATAGCTGATCAATAACCAGGTAAATCTGAGAATCCACTGCAGGGCAGGGGAAGCTATTAGAACTGATAAGAATTCATGAAGTTAGCTGAATATATGGACAGCATACAAAAATTGATTCCTTTTCTATAAATTAACTATTACCATTAGAGAACATCATGGAAAATATGATAATTAGCAAAAGAAACAATAGCAGCAGCATAAATATTGATGTATAGCTATCAGAGCTATGCACACATTTAAGCTGCACACATTTAAGTACAAAAATCATGAAACTCTTCTCACTGATATAAATGGGATCTGAACCACAGAGGCACACACTTTGTTCCTAAAGGAAATTTTGAAAAATTAAAAGGTATCAACTATTTTCAAATGATTCTTAAAAAATACTGTTTGGATCTCTCAAAGTTAGAACGTACTCACTTTACCCAGCTGAGGGGAGGGTCCTGACTTTGGCCCCAGGCTACCTGGGTCTGGAGTTCAAGTTCCAGCTCTGACACTTTCTGCTAGTGGGGACACCAGCAAGGTGCTCACCCTCCCAGGCTCCATTTGCCCATCTGTCCCAGGTGGCTCAAGTGGTAAAGAATCTGCCTGCAATGCAAGAGACTCAGGAGACATGGGTTTGACCCCTGGGTTGGGAAGATCCCCTGGAGGAGAAAATGGCAATCCACACTAATATTTTTGCCTGGAGGATCCCACGGACAGAGGCGCCTGGTGGGCTACAGTCCATGGGGTCACAAAGAGTCGGACACGACTGAGTGAGCACACAAGATAGGGTGACATAATATAATATAATTTGTCTGGAGAGAATGAGTGAAGTCACTCAGTCGTGTCTGTTATGCCTGCAGTCCGAGTCCCCAAAGCTGAGAAAACAAGACATCGATGGCAATGCAAAAGCAAAAAGGGTTTTATTACTAGCTCGAGCTAGGACCCTTGCCACCTCCAGCGCAGTGGAGTGGTGCAAGGGCCCTGAGCCCGGAATTACAGCAGTATTTATAGACTTAGAACAAAGACAGGGAGTTGGCAAGGGCGGATTGGTTGCAAGGGGTTCTTGGCATCTATTAATTGGCTGAATTTTGCGCACGCGGGCTCGCTTAAGGGACTTTTCGTGTTATCTGGGCTAGCTCTAACCAGGCTACAGGGAATGTGCTGACCGGCTGAGTCTCAAGGTCGGGTGGATGGTGATCTCAGCTCCTTCTGGGCAGTGACCCAGCTTTTTCTGTGATTGTAGCTCTGGCCTACTTTAGTCCTTGAAGCTTGTCATGGCTTCTGTCAGGTCTCAACAGTGTCCAACTCTTTGCAACCCCATGGACTGTAGTCTACCAGTCTCCTCCATCCATGAGATTTTCCAGGCAAGAGTACTGGAGTGAGTTGTAAGTGAATTAATACAGGCAAGTATGTCCAGCGCAGTGTCTGGCAGTAAATACCAGCTATTACACTTACAAACAAAAGGGAAAAAATGTTAAGTTCTAAGATAAACAAAATGAGTCACCTTATTCCCCAAATTGAATATCAAACTGAGTCTACCTGACTCTGCCAATGAGGAATGTCTATTTATCTTAAATGTCAACAAAGAGTGCTTCAAAATTTGGCCCTCTGGTTCCATGGGAATTTCTCCCAGTTAAGATGAGATGGCTTATTTTCTTGTTTTATGGCCACGTCTAAGTGACTGTTGTTGTGATTTTTAAAGTCCTAAACGTTGAATTTTGTACCTAAGGGTATAGGAGGGCGGTGGATGGGGACTGCTTTTACCTACCCCAAGGCATGCACGGTCTCTGGACTCCTGTTCTCAGCCGTGCACTCCGGCCACATTTGTCCCTTCTGCTTGAGGCTGAAACCCCAGGGCTCCTCTATGGATTTGGTCTTCTAATTCATCGACACATACCGAGAGGATGAAAACTCTGAAGAGGCCACTTCTAGATGGTAACATCCACACATCCTTCTACCATACAGACATGTGTGATCACACTGACTCTTATGTCCTGCCTCCTCTTTCAGTCACCATTGCTCCATTTTGCCAAAGACGGAAGACATACTGTCACCCATCAGAATCTTCCTACAGACCATTGACTCAGATGTACAAATCTCCAGACTTCACACACACACATACAGAAATTTATTTTGTGGTATAGACATTTTTTGCTATAGAAGGTGGTTTCTAAACCCTTGCTCTTCAGAAAATCAAAGGGGGACCCAGTTTACCTGCATGATAAATCATTAAGAATAAATGTGAGAGAATTCCCTGGTGGTCCAGTGGTTAGGAATCCGCCTGT
The DNA here is from genome assembly GCA_006408675.1 of Madoqua kirkii. Taxonomy (NCBI): domain Eukaryota; kingdom Metazoa; phylum Chordata; class Mammalia; order Artiodactyla; family Bovidae; genus Madoqua; species Madoqua kirkii. The sequence continues at coordinate 4,894 of SJYC01022183.1, read as the reverse complement.
CAATGAAGGAGACGTGGGTTCTATCCCTGGTCCGGGATCTAAGATCCCACATGCTCAGGGTAGCTAAGCCAGTGAACCGCAGCTACTGAAGCCCACCCACCCAAGAGCCTGTGCTCCAAGACAAGAGAAGCCGCCACAATGAGAAGGCTGTGTGCCACAGCCAGAGAGTAGCTCCCGGGGCTAGGCAACCAGAGAAAGCCCACGAGCCACAACAGAGATCCAGTGAAGCCATTAACTAAAAGAGAAGAAAGTAGAATATTTGAGTGATATGTTACAATGACATATTTAACATATAGCTCAAAGAAATTTAAAAAATAATGACATCACTGCCACAAGTTTATTCTTTTCACATCTGCACATTCAAGTGACACCCATTTTCAGAGTTTACATCTAAAAAATATGAAAAACACGGATAAAATTGCCTCATTTAGCAATAATTGATATGATCCTTGGGTCTGACATCATGCTCATGCTCACGTGGATCTGACGCTTTCTGACCCCGTGGACTCTAGCCCACCAGACTCCTCTGTCTATCTGATTTCCCAGGCAAGAATCCTGGGGTGGGTTGCCATTTCCTCCTCCAGAGGATCCTCTGATCCAGGGATTAAACTCACATCTCCTGTGTCTCCTGCATGGCAGGTAGATTCTTTAGCTACTGAGCCATCAAGGAAGCCCTTATTATCCATGGATATACAAAATCAAAAAAGGTCCTCTCTCTGCTCATTGAGAGGCACTTGATAATAACATTTTATGTCATATATTTAAGAAGTATCAAAAATATATACGCCGGGACTTTATCCCAAATTATAAACTTCTCTGCTGGTACACAAAACACCAAAATGTTTTACCTTGTAAACTCCTCAAAGCCATTTTTCACTTCTTCCTTCGCATTGTGCAAGGTTGCCCTACAAGGTTTATGCCCTGAGGTTCATCAAGGAGATGCGTGTGCTGAGGTATCCCTACCTGCTACTCCCACAGGCCCCTGCAGCCACCCTCCTACACCTAGTGCATCTCAGACTTCCTGTTAGGTGAAGGAAGACATCTCTCAGGCCCAGTGGCCTTTCCTGTATCCTGGGTCTCCCTCTGCAGCTCACAGCTTGTTATTCACCAACTCTTACCTTGAAGTGTGGTCCTCTCATGCATCTCTTTTCTGTGTCCTTATATAAGTAGAAGAAGGTGGGTAAATATCAGGAATGCCTGGTTTGCTCCTGAATTCTCCAAAACAGTTTCTCATTGTGTGCACTGTGCTCACTGTGGGCCTCAAAATGCTAGGAATCCAGTCCAGGCACCAGTGGGACACAATCCAGAGTTTGCAGACTCTTCATCTGCTTGTAAATTGACCCCATATGCCGTCACCCATCAATGGGGTACCCTCATGATCTAGCTCTATCACGTACTCTCTCTCGACAGTTGAAGGCCTCCTCTTTCAAGAAGGCCTAAGTTGTTTTCATCCTGATACATTTTTTCTCTGGAATAAAAATTTTAACTTCATATTTGGAAATAATTCCAAGTTTACAGAAATGTTGCAGTGATGAATATGCTATTAACAGAAGAACATCTGTATACCAGGATCCTCTTATTGTCGACATGTTATTCTATTTCAGTTTCAGTTCAGTCACTCAGTTGTGTCCGACTCTTTGTGACCCCACAGACTGCAGCATTCCAGGCCTCCCTGTCCATCACCAACTCCCAGAGTTTACTCAAACTCATGTCCATTGAGTTGGTGATGCCATCCAACCATCTCATCCTCTGTCATCCCCTTCTCCTCCTGCCTTCAATCTTTCTCAGCATCAGGGTGTTTTCAAATGAGTCAGCTCTTTGCATCAGGTGGCCAAAATATTGGAGTTTCAGCTTCAGCATCAGTCCTTCCAATGAATATTCAGGACTGATTTCCTTTAGGATTGACTGGTTGGATCACCTTGCAGTCCAAGCGACTCTCAAGAGTCTTCTCCAGCACCACAGTTCAAAAGCATCAATTCTTTGGTGCTCAGCTTTTTTTAAATCTAGAACTAATGAAGAAGGAAACAGACAGAACAGGCTCCTTGAAAGCAGGACTCCATCTTGGGCTGGACTGTGGACTTTGAGCTATATGCCCAGTATCTATGGAAACAACATACCAACTGGAAAACCAGACCATCCCCGCCCCGCCTAAAAGAATACCCTAATTATCTGTGTAACCAAATAGAATCATAAATTCTATTATGCTTACTGGAGTATGATCATAGGCCTATTGATAATTGTCCACTGTTAACTACCTAAGTTTAAGGCATAAGAATCTCTTGGGTTAACTTTGATGGTATCTTTCTTTTCCTTTGTTCAGACTAGTTTCAGAGAATTTGGGGAACATATTTAACATATAGCTCAAAGAAATTTAAAAAATAATGACATCACTGCCACAAGTTTATTCTTTTCACATCTGCACATTCAAGTGACACCCATTTTCAGAGTTTACATCTAAAAAATATGAAAAACACGGATAAAATTGCCTCATTTAGCAATAATTGATATGATCCTTGGGTCTGACATCATGCTCATGCTCACGTGGATCTGACGCTTTCTGACCCCGTGGACTCTAGCCCACCAGACTCCTCTGTCTATCTGATTTCCCAGGCAAGAATCCTGGGGTGGGTTGCCATTTCCTCCTCCAGAGGATCCTCTGATCCAGGGATTAAACTCACATCTCCTGTGTCTCCTGCATGGCAGGTAGATTCTTTAGCTACTGAGCCATCAAGGAAGCCCTTATTATCCATGATATACAAAATCAAAAAAGGTCCTCTCTCTGCTCATTGAGAGGCACTTGATAATAACATTTTATGTCATATATTTAAGAAGTATCAAAAATATATACGCCGGGACTTTATCCCAAATTATAAACTTCTCTGCTGGTACACAAAACACCAAAATGTTTTACCTTGTAAACTCCTCAAAGCCATTTTTCACTTCTTCCTTCGCATTGTGCAAGGTTGCCCTACAAGGTTTATGCCCTGAGGTTCATCAAGGAGATGCGTGTGCTGAGGTATCCCTACCTGCTACTCCCACAGGCCCCTGCAGCCACCCTCCTACACCTAGTGCATCTCAGACTTCCTGTTAGGTGAAGGAAGACATCTCTCAGGCCCAGTGGCCTTTCCTGTATCCTGGGTCTCCCTCTGCAGCTCACAGCTTGTTATTCACCAACTCTTACCTTGAAGTGTGGTCCTCTCATGCATCTCTTTTCTGTGTCCTTATATAAGTAGAAGAAGGTGGGTAAATATCAGGAATGCCTGGTTTGCTCCTGAATTCTCCAAAACAGTTTCTCATTGTGTGCACTGTGCTCACTGTGGGCCTCAAAATGCTAGGAATCCAGTCCAGGCACCAGTGGGACACAATCCAGAGTTTGCAGACTCTTCATCTGCTTGTAAATTGACCCCATATGCCGTCACCCATCAATGGGGTACCCTCATGATCTAGCTCTATCACGTACTCTCTCTCGACAGTTGAAGGCCTCCTCTTTCAAGAAGGCCTAAGTTGTTTTCATCCCGATACATTTTTTCTCTGGAATAAAAATTTTAACTTCATATTTGGAAATAATTCCAAGTTTACAGAAATGTTGCAGTGATGAATATGCTATTAACAGAAGAACATCTGTATACCAGGATCCTCTTATTGTCGACATGTTATTCTATTTCAGTTTCAGTTCAGTCACTCAGTTGTGTCCGACTCTTTGTGACCCCACAGACTGCAGCATTCCAGGCCTCCCTGTCCATCACCAACTCCCAGAGTTTACTCAAACTCATGTCCATTGAGTTGGTGATGCCATCCAACCATCTCATCCTCTGTCATCCCCTTCTCCTCCTGCCTTCAATCTTTCTCAGCATCAGGGTGTTTTCAAATGAGTCAGCTCTTTGCATCAGGTGGCCAAAATATTGGAGTTTCAGCTTCAGCATCAGTCCTTCCAATGAATATTCAGGACTGATTTCCTTTAGGATTGACTGGTTGGATCACCTTGCAGTCCAAGCGACTCTCAAGAGTCTTCTCCAGCACCACAGTTCAAAAGCATCAATTCTTTGGTGCTCAGCTTTTTTTAAATCTAGAACTAATGAAGAAGGAAACAGACAGAACAGGCTCCTTGAAAGCAGGACTCCATCTTGGGCTGGACTGTGGACTTTGAGCTATATGCCCAGTATCTATGGAAACAACATACCAACTGGAAAACCAGACCATCCCCGCCCCGCCTAAAAGAATACCCTAATTATCTGTGTAACCAAATAGAATCATAAATTCTATTATGCTTACTGGAGTATGATCATAGGCCTATTGATAATTGTCCACTGTTAACTACCTAAGTTTAAGGCATAAGAATCTCTTGGGTTAACTTTGATGGTATCTTTCTTTTCCTTTGTTCAGACTAGTTTCAGAGAATTTGGGGAGGTGGGTTTGGGCACATGCACTTAGGGTATATAAGGTTTTCACAAAAACGGATGGGGTCCTTGGCTAAGAGGAGACTGCCTTGGGCCCGCCGGTGTAATAAACTGCACTCCACTATCTGCATTGTCCTTCTGAGTGAGTCTGTTTCTCGAAACAACATTTGGTGCATTGGCCGGGAAACTCCTCACTTTGAGGAGACAAGTCCCATTTAGGACTACTCTGAGGCCTTGAGGCTAGAATTTTCTAGAAGTGGGAAGGCGCCTCGCCTTTCTGGAAGGATTCTGCTTCTCAGTGCCTGGACCTTTCACGTTAGCAGGTAGTGAATGGCAGCAACGGGACTGAGCACTCAGGTGAGGAGGAACCCACCCAGCAGGGTGGAAGAGGGGGCCTGATCACCCCGCTGGGAGGCACTAGAAGGAGCACGGACCCACAGGAGCCTGGAATAGGTGGCGGCAATTGCTTGGTACACAGGTCGACGAGCGTGTTAGGG